>VDFB02274995.1:0-90758 GCA_007258455.2 Sequoia sempervirens
GCCGAATTTGATGAGGACGGCATCCTGAACCTAAAGACGAATATCATTCCAAGGGGGATGATACAATCAGAGAGAATATTTGATCAGGATCAAATTGATCAGATGAAAAGTCAAAGGATTGAAGGTGACCAGTATGAGAAAGTAAACCTAGGGGCAGAGCGCGAAGCTAAAAATGTATGCATAGGGAAGACTTGCACGCCTGAAGAAAAGATGGGAATTATTCACAGCTTGAAACAGTTCCCCGACGTCATAGCATGGAGTTACGAAGACTTGAAGACTTATGATACTTCTATTATCACGCATACAATTCTGCTCAAGCCAGGAAGTAAGCCTTTTAGGCAGCGTCAGAGACCAGTTAATCCATTACTGGAACCACTAATCCATCAAGAAGTCAAGAAATTATTGACAGCAGGAATCATTTTCCCAGTGCGCCACTCAACGTGGGTCGCCAATCTCGTCCCAGTGCGGAAGAAAAACGGAGAAATCAGGCTATGCGTGGATTTCCGGAATTTGAATAGAGCTTCTGAAAAGGATAATTACCCTCTGCCATCGCTTGACGAAGTGCTACAAATTGTTAATGGCTCGCGAATGATGTCCTTCTTGGACGGATATTCGGGGTATAACCAGGTCCTAGTGGAGTATGAGGACAGATTGAAAACAGCGTTCACCACAAAATGGGGAACCTTCGCTTACAAAAGAATGCCTTTCGGGCTAATCAACGCAGGGGCCACATTTCAGAGGGCCATGGACATCGCCTTCCGGGATTTGATTGGAAAATGTATAATCATCTACATGGATGATCTGACAGTGTTCTCAAAGAAGAGAGAGGACCATGTGGAAGACCTAAGGAAGGTATTTCAGAGGTGCCAAAGGTATGGGATTTCCTTAAATCCAAAGAAATGCATCTTCGGGGTCACCGAAGGCAAATTGTTAGGTCACTTGATCACTGAGAAAGGGATACTGATTGATCCTGAACGCGTAGAGGCAATATCACGGATTCATGTGCCTACTAGCCAAAAAGAATTGAGGTCTTTCTTCGGAAAGATCAACTTTGTCAGAAAATTTATCACCGGTTTTGCTGAGATAGTAAAACCTTTGAATGAAATGTTAAAAAAGGATGCAAAAATGGAGTGGACCGCACCAACAAGGAAGGCATTTGAAGAGATCAAGCAGGCTATCGCTGATGCTCCTGTCTTGGTTAGCCCAGATTATACGAGGCCTTTCTATTTATACTCCTTTGCATCAGAACATTCCTGTGCGGCGATGTTAACTCAGAGGACAGAAGAGAGGGATGAACATCCTATAGCTTTCATGAGCTCACCGCTCAAAGATGCCGAATTAAGATATCCAAGTGTTGAGAAGCAGGCCTATGCGCTGGTAAAGGCCATCAAAAAATTCAGGCATTATATTTTGAGGAGTAAGGTCTTCGCCATCATTCCTGATGCAGCTGTTAAGGCACTCTTAATGCAGAATGAGCTAGGAGAAAGAAGAGGAAAGTGGGTCGCCACTATCCAAGAATACGATATTGAGTTACAGCCGATGAAGCTGGTCCGCGGACAAGCTCTAGCTCAAACAATGGCCATTGAGGGGCCTGGCCTAGTACAACAGACGTATGTATTGACAGACACTCCCCCAAAAGAGTGGTACTACGATATCCTTGCATACTTGACAAACCACAAATATCCTGCACAAATGAATCCCGCACAAAAGCGAGCTTTCAGGCTCAAATGCCAACGTTATATGCTCCAGGGCTCAATTCTCCATAGAAAGAATCATGAAGGGATCTACTTGAGATGTGTGGGAAACGATGAAGCCAAGAGGATTATGGAACACTTCCACTCTAAGTTCGGGACAGGACATGGAGGAAGTCAGGCAACAGCTTACCAGATCTTAAGAGCAGGGTACTATTGGCCCTCTGTGTTCAAAGACGCATATGAGCATGTTAAAACCTGTCATACCTGCCAAATTACTGCGACTCGAGAAAAGAATCCTGCTATGCCATTACAGCCAATCACGGAAGTGAAACCATTTGCAATGTGGGGACTCGATTTTATCGGCATGATAAACCCACCCTCTTCAGCACAACATCGCTATATTTTGACAGCAACAGATTATTGTACTAGATGGTCTGAGGCGCAGGCACTGAAGAATTGTACCACAGATGCAGTTATCAAGTTTCTAGAAGAACATATCATCACCAGATTCAGTTGCCCTAAGGCCTTCGTTTGTGACAATGGATCCGCATTCACCTCATTGAAATTTTCAAATTGGGCCTTTGATTATGGGATTGCATTAAAGTTTTCTTCAAATTACTACCCCCAGGGTAATGGACTGGCAGAGTCCACGAACAAGAATCTACTCAACGTCATCAAGAGATTGTTAGATCAGAATCCAAGAGATTGGCATTCCCAACTCAGGTTTGCTTTATGGGCAGACAGGACAAGAGCCAAAAGATCATTGGGAACCTCTCCATATCACCTAGTTTATGGGCAAGACCCCGTCTTTCCCATCCAGCTAAGGATTCCGACACTCAGGTTCATGCACGAATATTTAGATCCGGATGACAGAGTGCAGATTCGTCTATCACAATTGTTACTACTGGAAGAACAGAGAGATAAAGCTCTCGAAAACTTTGCCAAACATCAAGGAATTGTCAAACGATGGTTTGACAAACGTGCTACAACGAAGTCTTTCAGAATATCTGACCTGGTCCTATATTGGGATAAAGCCCATGAACGAAGAGGAGATCACGATAAGTTCGACAACTTGTGGAAAGGACCATACCAGATTGCTCAGATATTGGGAGAAAATGCATTTAAGTTGAAGACCTTGACTGGGGAAGACATCCCACTGCCCGTTAACGGGCAATTTCTGAAACATTATTTCCTACCTTAAGTTCCTTGATGGAGCTTGTTTGTGTATAGTTAGAATAGTTGCTTTCGGGTTTTGTTTTTGCTTCCGTTAGATTAGTTGTTTTTCCTCGCTTTCCTTAGAGTAGTTGTCTTTGTTTTCTTAGATTAGTTGTTTGCTTCCCGTTTGCTTTCGTTTCGCTTTGCTTTGTGTTGCTTTCAATAAGGAGGGTGTCCCATTCCGCGAGAAGGGTGATGTTGCTTACACGCACACATTTTGGTTTGACCTTGCTAAGGAAGGTTGTGAGTATTCCTCGGGTAAACATTTATGGAAGATCTATGAATCCTAGATTAATTGTCTTTAAAGTATCTTAAGGTTGAGGTTAGTACTTGACTGGGAAGGAAGTCATCTATTGTGTCTTGGTACCGGATCTTACAGTTATTACATTTCACACACTTAAAAGAGTTCTCTGAGTCATTATGGTCTCCTAGGTGAAGTTGTTGGCTAGAAGGTAATCAGAAGTCTTGCTTCAGCGCCACTATAATGCTCAAACCCAGGTGAGCTTCATTGCTTACAGGCCAAAGTGTGGAAATATATGAAAAGAAAAGAATATCAAAATGAATCAAAAAGAAAGAATGAAAAATCAAAACACTTGGCTTTTGGGTGTGCGGAAATCTCTACAGGTGTACCAAAGAAATCAAAACAAAAGAAATAAATCGCCGGAAGTAGAGCAATCTCCGTGAGATTATAGCAGATAACCTCGCCGGGGCTATGGACGCTCGCTGGCAGCGAGGCTCTATCCAAGGATGCTTTTGGAGCTAAGACCAGAAATGCACTGGAAAGCCATCACGGAACCAAAGAGTCGTATTGGTCTTAAGAGACAGGAATAAACCCATGTGCACACACTTATAACTGAAGGATAAGATGTCTTGATATAATTTAGGAGTTCTCTTCCCTTTTGAGTACTCTTCTTGGTCAAGGGATAAGTTAGATAGAATTAATTCAAGATTCCGGATTTGAAGTGGATATTATCTTTGGAATGTCCAGGAACATTCCCCACGTGGAGTCGCCAGATGTTGTGACCTTTTCACACATCGCCCCATCGCTGATGGGGACCCCCAGTTGCTTGCTAGTTTTTAGGGTTCTGTCTCCTTGCAATGGTTACATGAGATCACTTTGCCAAGAGTTTCAGGTCAGTTTGCCGAGAGTCACCCGAGCCGAGTCAGTAATTCATGCTTGAATCAATGCGTAGATGTCATGGAAGCGCTCAGAAGGCCCAAGAGACGAAGATCAACTGTAAATTCGGCCAATTCTGACACTTCCTATTTTTTAGGAGAAGTTGCTTTTTAGATTTTTCATTTTTGGCATTTTTGGACCAAACAAGGTTCCCTATTTTTTAGGGTTGCTTTTTCTATTTTTAGAAAGTTTCTATTTTTGGAAAGTTTCTATTTTTGGAAAGTTTCTATTTTTAGAAGGGTCCCGAGTTCTGAAAACGCACTCAGAAGTTCGAAAAACTCAATAGAACTCTCGGAAAATCGAATTGAAAATTTTGAAAATTTTTCGAAAAATCTGGAAAAAACAAGTAAAAAGCATGAAAATCAGACTGAAAACGTTCAAGAATCTGGAAAAACCAGTCAAAAACCAGTCAAGATCAATCAGGTTCGAAGATGAAATCATAAAAATCAACTCAAAAATGGTGAAGTTTGTGAGAAATCTGTGCAAGTCTGGAAAATTCGCCATGAAAGAAGGATGAAGAAAGGTATGTGAAGGTCTGGAAGGTCATGGAACTCGCCCAGCAGCTAAGGAGGATGTCCAACAAAGTCTTGAAGTCCGCCCAGCACTTGGGAATCATATCCCTGCATCTTGGAGGCACATCCTTGACCCCTTCAAAGTCCGCCCCTGGCATCCTTGCACCTCATGAAGTCCGCCTTGCATCTTGAAGCATATCCTTGGACCTTCTTAAGTCCGCCATCCTCATCCATGCATGCTATGAAGTCCGCCATCTCCAAAATGGACATCCTAACACCCCCTAAAGTCCGCCACACTTGTGCCAAACAGCTTTGAAGTCCGCCAGCAGTTAAGGGGGATATCCTAAAGGCTCATGAAGTCCGCCATCTTCAAGAATGCACATCCAAAAGGGTCCCAAAGTCCGCCATATGAAAGAAGGGATGTCCAAAGTGCTTCTAAAGTCCGCCTAGCACCAAAAGGCACGTCCAAAGAAGGCTAGAAGTCCGCCATCTTCAAAGGGAGACATCCCAAAGACCTTCAAAGGCCGCCCATGTGCATGAAACTCGTCCAAAATGCTTGAGAAGTCCGCCCTTAAAGGGTGGGACTTGGCTGAAAGTCAAGTAAAGTCCGCCTAGACTTATGAAGTAAGAAAAAATTGAAATTTTACTAAGTGTTGATGCCTACCAAGGGAAAATTTCGAAATATGCTAAATATGAAAGCCTAAAAAGGTGGAAGGATAATTTTTGGCCAAACATTATATCATTTCCAAAGGATAAAACGATGGGAATAAGTACTAAGACATCCATGATCTACGTCCAAGATGCATATCCAAAGAGGAGAGATGTCCACCATGCACTTGGAAGGAGTTAGCAAGTTGCTAAAGGAATCCATGATGACCGTCCAAGATGCCAATGAATTCCGCCCAAGATGATAAGATGATGATTTTTGGCTAAGTGTCAAGGCCAAATCCAAAGAAAAGCTCTAAGTATAGAGGCTAATGGATGGAAAATGAAGACGTTGGCTAGACATCCAGACATTTTTGAAATGACAAATGCTAAGCTTGAAAGGACATGTGCTAAAGAACATCAGGATATGGCAAGGAATGAAACGGAATATGCCTAATACGATGAGGGAAATGAAGGGCCAAATTTGCCTAAGTATGGAAAATGCGAAGAAATTGTCAACTTTGACCATAGAAAAATGCACGAGGTAAAGGGAAATGAAGGGCCAAATTTGCCTAAGTATGGAAAATGCGAAGAAATTGTCAACTTTGACCATAGAAAAATGCACGAGGTAAAGGGAAAGGAAGGATCGTCCTTGACCAAAGGGATGTAGAATATGTTAGACGTCAGGAAAATTCAACCGGCAAAGACATTCGGACAAGGATATTGCCTAGAAAAATTCGACCGAGCAAGGAAATATTTGACTTGGATAGAGAAAAATGAGCTTAAAATCTCGCCTCGGCAAAGAAAAATGAGGATCTGGCAGTGAAATTCTCGACGGAATGGCTTAAGATTTGGTTTGGCTAGACGAAATTAAGGACGAAATCGGAAAATACACTCTCAGCCAAGAAAAACGGAAGAAAAATGGAAATAGCCATGGGTCCAAGACGAACGGGTTAGAATTAATTAAAATATTTTAATATTTTAATAATTAATTCTCAACTATTTGGAATTTAAAAATTCCTTGGACAAAATCAAAATTGCCAGACACGAATCGGACGAAAGTAAAGCACGCCAGGCGGAGATGAAATCCGGCAAGAAGAAAATTAAATTCACCATGAATTTAATTAAATTATTTAATGTTTATTTAAAAAATTCGAAAAATCAGAGATAAACATTAAATAAAAAAATCAAATTTTGGAGATTTGCTCGGATAAGTTCGAGACTGAGCCTTGTCGGAAAATAAAAGGAAAGTTGCCTGTTTGGAAAATGAAAACAAATCGAGGATCAAGAAGAAAGATGGCAGTTACTAAATCGAATTCAACCTCTCAGCATTATAATGAGTTTCAGCAACTCATTTTTCACACACAGCTGAAGAGAAATTTAATCTTTCTCGAAATCGTCAGGCAATTAATTCGTCCATTAGCAAAGTCGAATTTTCTCACAGAGAAAAGCAGTGTTATGCTGAGGAATTTTTCGCGGGAAAAGAAAAGGATATTTATTCAAAGCTGAATTCTTCTTGAAGAGGGGCGCACTTTTCAAAAAAATCAGATTTCTTAAATCTGATTTGCATTTGACGATCCTTCTCTGAGGTTTGGTGATTGGTCAGTTAAATTTGCTATCTTTTTATGCCCTTTCATCTTGACGAAGTTCTGGCAAGATTTTCAAATTCATTCAAGTCACTTTCAGCTTGCTTTTTCGCAGCAAATTAATTGTTTGAACAGCTGAAAGTCAATTTTTCGAATCCAAGGCACGAGGTTTAAATTATTTTAAAGGTCTTTATATTAATGTTAATTTTATGACTGCAGGTTGACGGACACGGAAGGCGGATTATCCAGGAAGCTGAAAATGAAGTTCGCCAACAAGGGTGCTCAGAAGGAGACTAAAGTCATCTCAAAGTGGAAGAATGTCGTGGATACTGACCTTGGGCACGTTGACTTTGACGAATTCAAAGAGAGAGTATACGGTCAGAAAAGACTTCCCTCAGCAATAGCCCAAAGAATGATCAGAAACGGGATATTCCAAGCAGCTGGATTCCCTCCGGCCATGGATTGTGCTGAGTTAATGGTGGAATGTGCTCGCCATTATGATGCCCAGAAAAGACAGATTATCGCCCCTGACGGAAGGATCTTGGCACACTTGAACGAAGTATCAATTCAGGAGACCTTCGGCATTCCAGAGCATTCAAGAACGGTCTATAAGACCAAAGAAGAAGCCAAAATGCTATATGATGGTCAGCCAGATCTATGTGCCACAACAGTCAACAAGGTTTGGATGGACAAGCCAAAGCCATCAATCAAGAAGTTGCCCAAGAGGCCTCGCCGCACGGACTTCAAGGAAGATTTTGGGGATATTGTGCTGATGCTGAACAGAATAGCTGGCAACCCGCAGGGCGCCTTCTTTGAGAGTTGGATGTATTATTTTATCGACGAGGTCACCTCTGGAGTTAAAATGTTCAACTGGTCACGAATGATAAGTGACAACCTCCATGAGCAGCTGATCAACCTTGAAAAGACCAAGTCTTTTCACATGAGTTCATACGTGGTATACCTATTAGCCAGGTCATACAAATATCCAGGGTTGATCTGCAAGGGCAGAATTGGCAATGGGGAGAACGAGCTTAGGCCTTACGACTGCTATCCTCAGCTCCAGTTGAAGGAGAAGACTCACTTCAGGAGGGTACATGATGCATTCCTAATGCACATTACCAGAAAGCTTCAAGGAGGAGTGCACCAAAGGCTGAGCCATGAAGCGAAAAGTCTTATCAGCAAATATGGGTCTTGGTTCATCCAGTTCCCTAAATTTACATATATCAGGATCCAGGGATTTACTGGAAATCCCTATAAATTGCCTATCTATCCGACTGATCGGATGATATTGCTTGAGGTTTTGAGACAGTTAGAAGAGTATCAGAGTATTCAGAGGCCGACCAAGAAGGCGTCCGTCACATTCCCATTCTTCATCGGGAACATGCTAGAGTACTGTCCATCAGCACAAGCGGCTGAAAGTGCTAGATTAGAAATCCAATGGTACCCTTTCACGGCATACAAGTCCAGGGTCAACTATGACCCACATCACAACATTCGGACGGTGGAAGGAAGGAAGTACAAGCACAGACAGGAATTGGAGGATTTCTGGGCAAATGCAGCCGATGAGTATGAGGTCAGGCGGAAGATGTGGTCCAGAATGTCCTTGGATTTTATGAGAACAATCGAGTTCTGCCGAGTGCCTGATCAGCTTCAAGATGATGGAAATCATGTCCAGCCGCGCTTTGAGGAAAGCAGACCTCTCCCTCCGGTGAAATGGTCAGAGCCTGAGCACGCAGACCTAGCCACCCTAATGAGGCCAGTAACTAAGTATTCCCAGTGGTGGGTTGATTGTCATGCCCAGGAATTGAGACAGAAGGGAATCACGCTCACCTATGACCTGTTGAGCGAATCAGAGTCATACTCTTCTAATGCTGGGGCATCCCATCAAGACATGGCCGGTATCGGAGAGAAAAGAAAAGAAATGGTGCCAAGTGCAGAACCTGTTTCCAAGAAGCATAAAGGAGGACCTTCTCGGTCAGCGGCGTCCAGGAATGTTGACCATTTGGTGGCTAATATAGACGACTCCTTGGTTGAGATGCTCGAACCTCTTGCAGCTCAGGAAGTGAACAATGAACCTATCCAACTAGATGATGAAGAGCCTGCATCACCAGCCGGCACAGAGATTTTAGGTTCAGACAATGACATGGATGTCCGGGATAATGACTTAGAGGAAGGAATGATTTCCGCCCTCAGAGGAGTCATGGATGTTCCAAACGAAGACGAGGTCCAAGTGGAGGATGGCATTGAACAGTCAACCATTCCAGACTGGCTATTAGAAAGAATGAAAGTTCAGGTGCCTGCTGAGGCTCAACAGGGAGAAGAGGACGATACTGCCGATTTCTTGGCAAGATTAGAACAAGTTGCCACCAAGAAGCCCGCCAAAAAGTTTTCCACCATCCAGAGGAATGAGACAGGCCACCGTTCCGTGCACATTGCAGTACCTACAGTGGACAAACCAATGGACGAAATCACTCCGCAGGAGTATGCTATCACCACTGTTGACCTTGGTCCGACATCGAAAGGTCAAGAAGTAGAGGAGTTGGATAATTCTGTCTCGACCATTAAAGCGAGACTGGAAAAGGAAGTGACCAAGAAGAAGGAATATAAGAATGAGGTCAAACGTCTCAAAGAATATATCCAGCATTTGACCCAGCCGCTAGATCAAGGCAATGCAACTGTTCCTCCTCTCCTCAATTCATCACAGGAGATGACTCAGGAAGTTGAGCATGGAATGGTGACAGCCAGGGAAGCGCAAGACTGGATGGCAGGTGAAGGCATGGAAGCTGCCTTGTTCATGGAGAGGTTGGCGCTGGCTTATGGACGAACCTCTTCGTTTCTTTCTAGGTTGATGGATATGGCAGAGACATGGGATGGTATCCCAGATATGCAAGAAAGGCTTATTCCGAGCCTTAGGATTTTGAAGAGCACTCCGAGGGAGGAGTTAGTTGATAAAAGGGTGATCGCTGCAGGGGCAGCATATGATTTTCATCACTGGTTTTGGGCAGTGACAATAAGAGAAGAAGTATTGGAGAAGGCGAGGATCGATGGGCTTGGAATTGAAGAACAGGTCAGGAAAATCCAGGAGAAGATGTGCATGATAACTACAGAAGTGTTCGACCATGAAGTCATCCGGGAGAACGACATGCAGTTAGAGAGACTGAAGCAAAAAGTTCAAGAAACTTTCTTCCCGACCGCTGGACCATTTTCGAAGCAGGACTTTGCGAGAGTGGCAAGACTCTCATCCATTCGGAAAGATTTTGAGAAGCAGGAGACAGATTGGGAAGGTACCTTTGCCAGATGCGCCGAGAAGTTGGACGGACTAGAATTCCGGATCAGCATGTTACCTCCTGTCACGATGGACGAAGTCATTGCCGTAGTGTCCAGATTCGCCAAACACAATGCCACTCGAATGGATAAGGACGCATCTCCTAGATTATAGCTGGAACTGCCACTTTTCTGATAGTTTTCTGATGGTTAACTCTTGTTATTTTGGGAAACCCTAATTAGGGTTTGGTTGTAATAATCTCGGCCGTTGATCTTGTTTTAATCTCGGCCCTTCATTTCATTTTTGGAGCTCTATATAAACTAGTGCTCTCTCATTTTCATTTTGTGTGGAGACTTGTTATGTATATTGTCGCATTGAGACTATTTTGAATGATAAAAGCTCTTGAGCATGATTTGCCTTGAATCACTTCTTATTGTTGAATAGTAAGCGAGGTTGCATATTATCTTCCACCATAGATTAGAATTAAAGTTAGCTTAGATAGAATTTGCTTTGAAAGTTGTTAATTGAATGAAAGATTGATCGTATCGACTCATTGGTGAAGTGTAGCTCATACTTTCTTCGGATGGATGATTTTCATCCGATGCGTAAAGTTAGCCTGAGCTCCTAAGTGTGGAAGCCTAACTTCAACCTTATCCGAGGTTTGAAAATTATTCTCACAAACCCCTTGAAGATTGCACCCATTTTGCGTATGTTGTCCCGCAGGAGGCGAAACAAAATGTGGTTTATTTCGCTTCACCAAGTCCTTACTGTCTCTTGAGTTCCTAGGCTTAGACTAGATTCTCTGAACCCTATTCTTTTTGCCATTTTTTTTGAGATCCACAATTGAAAGTCCTAATTGAGAACCTACAAAGATAAATTTCCTAAGTCCCCGAACTTGTGCAGACTTTCTACGTAAGTCCCCTTGTTTATTACCAGCATTATCACAACGACCACTGAACTTATCCACACGTCGAGACCCGACTAAAGAAACCTTGGAATCGCCATATGATCTTCTCGCAATCTTAGCATACGCGGTGATTTTTCAAGAGAGGATAAAGTGTCTTTGGACATTTTTATTCTGAATGTTTGGTGTATGATAAAACACACATCAACAAGACCGTTGGCCCCTTGAGGATTCTCCTCTCCTAATGGGCTGAATAATTTCTTCTTCTGTTTAAAATCTGCAAGTACTGTTATGTTTGATTTCTGGATATTGGATGTTAATGCTAACATGTAGGAATGTGGCTTGTACATAAATGATGATGCAAGACTTTGACCATTGTGAAGGATCCTTGGGAGGGGGAAATAAGGCCTCAAAATCCTTGTCAAACAGCAACCTTAGAGTCAGCCAATTAAGGGAACATCAAAGTGGTATCAGAGCACCTTTCCTGCCATCCCGTGGGAAATCATGAAAACCTACCACCGAAGAGGCTCTAGGAATAACAACCTTGAAAATGACCTTATGGGTGATCCACTAAGAGATGAGCTTAGGGCCTTCATGCAGAATAGTGAGAAGAGAGCCCAAACCCTAATAGAACAAAATGAAAAAACCAGCCAAGCCTTACTGCAGGCCCTCCAAAATCTAAGCAACATTCATGCAAATGAGGCCAACTCCAACCACTTTGAGAACAACCATACCACACCTGCTCAGGACACAAGTTCTAGACCCACTCGCCCCCCTTTCTTGCCAAATGAAGAACCCAAGAAAGGAAGCAATGCCAATAGTTCCCCGGTAGAAAGTGTTGATGAGATTTTGGTAGCCTATTATATGCTAGAACCTGAAATGAGGGAGCTTGTGTCATTTAAGGACTATTGTGAAGCCAAACAAAGAAACACCCATAGAAGGGAAAGGAATGACTCAATTGATAAAGAACTCAAGAATAGGATCAACAAATTAACCATTCCCAACTTTGATGGAGAAGGTAAGACCACTGCCCGATCATGGGTACAAAAATTAGATACCTACCTATCCTTAAGCCCAATGATAGAAGCAAATGCCATCAAGTTTTCCATTCTTCACCTAACCGGGATGGCCCATGATTGGTGGCATTACAGTCTCATAACTCAAGGCCATCAACAAGTTACCACCTATGATGACTTTACCCAAAGGTTGATAAAAAGATTTGACCAAAAGCACCCAGAATGGTACTTTAGGGAGCTCACTCAATTAAGGCAACAAGGCACTATAGAAGACTATGCTACCAAATTTCAGAAGTTAGCCATCATGGTTCTGGAGATTTCTCAAGAAAGACTCACCTATCTTTTCGTAGAGGGCCTAAGGGGAACGGTCAAAAGCATGGTGGGTGCATTAGAACCTACCCGCCTAGATGAAGCTATCCAAAAGGCCATGAAATATGAAGAAAATTGGCCAAGAGACAAACCCAAGAAATTCACTTCATCTTCCAAACCTTCTCATAAAGAAGAAAGAGACAAAAAGGGGGAAAATACGAGAACATGCCCTTGGTGCAAGGGGAAGAAGGAAAAAGACCATTGGTGTAGGAAAATGGATGAACTGAAGAGAAAGTGATTGTGTTTCAGATGCCAACAACCGTGGGGACAAGACCATAGATGTAGTGGCAAAGCCCACCAACTCGAGGCTCACCCAAGTGAGGTGTATCCAAACAAGAAGGCTAGAATTGAGGAATAGAGTCAAGCAATGTTAGCCACCATCTCCCAAGCCTCTAAACATAGCCCTTTCCACATCAAAAGTGCACTCTTGGGACAAAGTTGTCACCTTGGTAGACAGAGCCTCTCATAATTTCATCGGCCAAAGAATAGTAAACCAAAGGAAGTTAAGAACCAAGAAATTTGAAGGTTTTGAGGCAGCAACAGCCACTGGTGCTAGGATGTCATGTACTACCTTAGTACCCCAATTGAATGTCCTCCTAGGGGATCACCTCATCACAGAAGACTTCTATGTAGTTCCCCTAGATGCCGACATTATCTTGGGAACCCCATGGATTTACTCTTTAGGTTGCTTTATGTTTGATCTTCCCAACCAAATCATCTGTTTCCAACACCAAGGACGAGAAGTCACCCTAAAAGGTCTACCTGACGGATCTCCAAAAGTGGTCTCATGTAAAAGAATGGAAAGGATTTTTAGGTGAGGGCAAGGAGAATGGGCCACCCAATGTATGAGACTTGACAAGAACACCACACAAGGGAAAGCCATCCACATTGAAATTCAGCCTATCATCAAAAAATATGGGAGGGTGTTCGAAGAGATTCCACTGGGATTGCCACCTAAAAGAGGATTTGAACATACTATAGAATTGGAAGAAGGGGCAAAACCAGTCATAACCACTCCTTACCGTCACCCCCATAAGTACAAAGAGGAGATAGAGAAAACCATTAAAGACTTGCTAGAGATGGGACATAGTCAACCCAGCTCTAGTCCGTTTGCATCTTTTGTGGTCCTCATTAAGAAGAAACATGGCACTTTTAGAATGTGCATAGATCATCGGGCTCTAAACAAAAAGACCATCAAAAACTGCTACCCCATCCCCCAAATTGATGAACTCCATGGGGCAAGGTACTTTTCCAAAATTGATCTTTGGTTTGGATATCATCAAATAAGAATGAGGAAAGAAGACATGCCAAAAATAGCATTTTGATGCCACTATGGGCATTTTGAGTTCCTAGTCATGCCTTTTGGGCTCACAAATGCTCCAGCAACTTTCCAATTGTGCATGAACCACACTTTCCGCAAGCAGCTCAGAAGGTTCCTCCTAATAATCTTCGACGACATTCTTATATACAGTAAAACATGGGAGGAGCACCTTCAGCACATCGATGAAACCCTCAAAATCCTGGAGCAAGAGTCACTATATGCCAAAGCATCAAAATGTGAATTTGGCTTGGAGGAGATATTGTACTTAGGGCATAAAATCAATGCCCAAGGGGTGAGCGTCGATGAAGAGAAAATTGCCGCCATCAAGGAGTGGCCTAAGCCCAAATCTCTCACACAATTAAGGGGCTTTGTGGGATTATGCAATTACTACAGGGGTTTTGTAAAGGGGTTCTCCAAAATTGCAGCCCCCCTCACTGACCTAACCAAAAAGGGAGCTTTCTCTTGGAATGAAGTAACCCAACAAGCCTTTGAAAAACTAAAGGATGCCATGAGTTCTTGCCCAGTTTTGGCCATCCCCGACTTCACCTTACCCTTTGAACTGCAATGTGATGCATCGAGAGAAGGGATTGGTGCAGTTCTCATGCAAAATAAGCACCCTATAGCATTTGAAAGTCGCAAGCTTACTCAAGCAGAAAGACACTACCCCATTTACGATAAAGAAATGTTGGCTATAATGCATGCCTTGGCCAAATTCCGCCAATATTTAGTTTGCACAAAGTTCTATGTGAAAACTAATCATAATAGCCTAAGATACTTTATGCAACAAAAGGAATTAACAATCGTCAGCAAAAATGGGTTATCGGCATACAAGCCTATGACTTTGATATCAAGTATGTAAAAGGGACCAACAATGTGGTAGCAGACACCCTATCAAGGCAACCATGCATGAAGACCATAACTAGCATAGCAACGGACTGGAAATACGACATAATTTCAAAATATGCCAAAGATCCTGAAGCTAATGAAATCTTGGAGGGACATTTCCCCAATGAAGAATACAAGGTAATTGAAGAAATCATCCTATATAAAGGCGGAATCTATCTAGTACCCAACTCCAAAGTTAAAGAGAAGATCCTTAAGGAGTATCATGATAACCCACTAGCAGAGCACCAAGGGTACTACAAGACAAATAAGTAAGTGAGGGAGAAGTACTCATGGAAAGGGCTCAAGAAGGATGTGTTGAAATATGTGCAAGAATGTATGATTTGCCAGAGAAATAAGACATAACAAAACCACCCAACCAGACTCTTGCAACCATAACCTATTCCCAACCAGAAGTAGGAGAGTATCTCGATGGATTTTATTACGGGGTTGCCCAAAACTCAAGGGAAAGATTGTATATATGTGGTGGTTGATAGACTCACCAAATATGCTCACTCCATATCCATGGATTATAAGGCACCCCAGGTGGCAGACTTATTCTTCAAAGAGATCTTTAAGCTCCATGGCCTCCCAAGAAACATTGTCAGTGACTGGGATAGCCGGTTTATGAGCCAATTCTGGCAAGAACTTTTTTGATTGTCGGGGACCACTTTGACACCAAGTACCAGCTATCATCCCCAAACGAATGGGCAAACCGAGATTGTCAATAAATGGATAGAAGGCTACTTAAGGAATTATGCCATTGGACAACAAAGTGCATGGATCAAGTGGCTACATCTGGGAGAATGCTGTTACAATATGACACATCACATCTCCATTCAAATGAGTTCTTTCAAAGCATCATACGGATATGAACCCACCACTTTTGGAAGCTTGATTATTCAAGAAAGTCAGGTAACCCAAGCTAAGGACTTTGTTTGCGGGATGATTGTCGGCAATAGGTTAATTATCTAAGGGTGATGGCACAGTACCGTTGTTAGGTCCAATGTTCCATGTCTTCTTTTGGAAGCCCTGATTGTTATTCTGGAAACCTTGATTATTTCCTTGATAATTCTGATTGTCCCTTTGAAAATTCTGATTGTCTCATTGGTATTCAAAGGAACTTTGACCTTGGTAATTCCCTTGATGTGACAGATAGTTTCTTTGCATACTTTGTATTTGATTATTCTGACCTCTCAAATATGTAACTTCAGTTGACAACTTCTTGACTTGTCTGATCAATTCCTTCATTTGGCCCTTTTCTTCTTTAGTCAAGACTGAGGTCATTGCATTTTGAAGATATATTGGCTGTGATGGTGGTGCTTGGGATATAGGTGCTCCTGGATGAAGGACCAATTGATTGCTTGCGGCAGGAACTGGGTTCATCATATGTGTCTACTAAGCCAAAGCCCGATTGATATCTTGAATTTGATTTTGCACAATGGAATTCCCTAAATAATTAAGCGGACCCAAAGCAACACCTATTCCTAGATCATTGCTAACTGTAACTGTTCCAGCATATGCTCCCTTTAAGTTAGTTGGGGACAGATTCTTTGACTTTACAAACATAGAGGTGAGACGACCCAAGGCTGCGTAATAAACTGGCAGTGCTGCAACATTATCCAAGTTGTTAGGATCTCGTAACCTCGTGTAGGCCTTGTGGAATTTGTTGTTGAACGTGCTAATTGGTCCGTGCTCCTGCCTCTTCACTTCCACAAATTGCCTATACAAATCTGTTGGGGAAATTGGTGCTCTGAATTTCTCTAAGAAAGCTTCTTTCATTTGTTGCCAATTGCGGATAGAGTCGGCTAGCAAATGGATGTACCAATAAGAGGCCTCCTCATCGAAAGTGTAGGGGAACAACCTACAAGCAACATCTTCTTCTTGGATATCTCTATTTTGAAGGAGATCTTTGAAAATCTTGATATGTCCGTCTACAGTGTGGCTCGGATCACCACTATGGAACTTGGAACAAAATTGTTCGGGATTCTTAGGCATGTCGTGATAAACAGGAAATGTCATGGGCGATGCATTAGTTGGATGCCACGTCATTGGAGCGTTCGCCTAATTTACTTGAATTGGTTGAATTAGTTGTGCAGCTACTGGAACTTGTTGATTATTCAGTTGAGTAGTACTTGGAATTGGAATACACGATGGTGGGGTTTGGAATAAACCGGGAATGTCTTCTTCACTTGGTACTCCTTCACTAGGTGAAATTACTTTTGCACTCGACGTTCCTTCTTGTGATGCTTTTGTTTTCTTTCTTTGTCTATTTTTGTAATGTGATAACTCTACAAATTCTTTGAAAAAACCTAGAGTGGATCTAGTAATTCTTCGAAATTTGTCTGGTGAGAAAGAATTGATTCGATCTAGCATATTTTCCTTCAAGCCTCTCCGGGTTGTGCGGGAACTGCTTCAGGAGCCGGTTGATTTACTTTTTGAGGAACTTGTTGATTAGTTGTTTGATTTTGCTATCATTGAAGGGCTTCAAACCTTTGGATAAGCAAATCTCTTTGGATAGCAGCCTCAATACGTTGGGCTTTCTCTTCTTCCTCAAGAATAAAGTGCATCCAAAACCAATCAAAAGTATTTCTTCTTACTTTCCACACTAAACTAAACGATTCGGTAATAATGTCTTCTTGCTCGTTGTGAAAACCCAAGTCTAGTTGTAGCATTGGATTAGGATCTTGGCCTGGATTAGGAATACTGCCTAGAAGCACCATTCTTCATTTGGATTTATTGAAGATGGGCAAGTGGTGACTGATTGACAGCTTCAAGGAATTGTTGTATATCTTCAAAGACTTGTAGTAGAAGGGTCAAGATTCTTTGTTTCATAAAATCTCTTTCAATTGCTTCTTCAATTCGTCATCCCTTTTCTTCCTCTTTAGCAAGAACATGGCTCACTTGTCTGAATTGAGTGTGGTCTGTCTTTGACTTTGATCTGATGTTAGGATCTAGGACTGTTGCACGCGAATAATAACTTTAACCATGATTAAACTGCTTAAATAAACATAATCAAATTAAAGTGAAGAGATTGACATAAGAGAGAAAAGAGAGAGAAGACAACACAAGTTGATAACGGAGTTCGCCAAGATGGCTACGTCTCTGGGTCCTCTCCAATAGAGTGATCGATCCTTGATTATGCTCCAAAAACAATTACAAGGCTCCAACTATTACAAGTCTCCTCACAGCTCTCAGACGATAATGAATTACAAAGTCCTCCCTCACAAGTACAACAAGCTTGACTTCAAGCTCCAAATGTAGAAAGAAGACAATTCACCATCAAGTCCTAGCTCTCATTTCTCATAAACTCTCTCTCACCATTCTCCACTCCATAGAATGATTCTCACAAACCATAAACTGAATTCCAAATGCATACACTTGCACTCTCCTTCACATCACCTAACTGAAAAATCAAAGCCTATAACCCCCCTTTTATACATAATTTTCCCATATGGGGTTAAACCGCCATATTTAATAAAATAACCCCCTTACAACAAATTTCCCTTATTTTTATAAATAAAACAATAATATCAACCATTACCCCCTTAATAAAACAAATTCTTTGTCTTTAATCCCTTCGTGCCTTCCATTCGGGTTCCAAATTGTTTATTTGATTTTGTCTTTTCTCGTAGGAAAGCCATTTAGAGGTTGATTAGTTTTAATATTAGTTTTAACAACTATAATAAAACCAAACTGTCTCCCGTATATTCATGGCCTTCATAATTTCAGGCTATAAAAATCATAAAGGATTAAATTTGTTTTAAGTTTGGAGGCTAACTTTAATTTCAGTTTTAAAATATCTTTTATGAAAATCTTTTTTGATATTTTAAGCCCTTAAAAATCTCATTTAAATCCCTTAAAATCTTTTAAAATCCTCTAAAAATCTTTAAAGATCCTTAAAAATCTTTAAGAATCTTTATAAATCTTTATAAATCCCCTTAAAAATCTCGTAGTATGGGCTTTTAAAACTTATAAGGTTTAATAATTTAAATATAAGGGAATTCAGCTTTTTAAATTCTATTTTAAATAGTCATGTCTCATTTTTTCCACGCCATCATTCCTGCCACATCATCATGGTCAACCCTCAACTTTGACCGGCCATAACTTTCACGTACGGACTCGGATTTGGTCCATTCAAAATGCGTTGGAAAGCTCTTGATGAGATCTTCGACATGGTGATGAAATCTGGAGAATGTGGAGCATGTAATGACTCCTTTCCAATGGAGTTGCTGAAACATAAATCTTGTATTCAAAGTGTTTCTCAAAAAGACGTTAGAAATGTTAGAGATCAATAAATTTCAGTGAAAATATCTTATAAGAACGAAGATGATATAAGTACTCCATTTGGGTCTCGGGATTATTCATTTCCTTCGCTAAGAGCGGTTCTCCTTAATATATTTGCACAAGTACTTTAGGGTAGATATTAAACATTTTCCAAGATCATAGACAAAATTCTATTATTAATCATCATAGAGTCATTATCACTTAATAAGGCTCAATAATTGCTACAAGCATCATTATCGGATAGTTGGAAAGAATATATATATCTAATATATACATAACCATCCTAATATATTAATAACTTTATTCGTGCATCATAATGTACTTAATATAGGTATAAGCATCAACTAAGATTAATAATATATTTGATATCACTATATTTTACCCTATAATTATATAAGCAAATATCAACCATTATTCGTGCATAGGATTAAAGTCACCTCCCTTGACTGCCCTGTGGTTTATTGGTTTCCTATCAGACTATACTCCTTATCTGATTCCCCTCAACTATGATTTGCATTTTGTCTCTTGACCGATGATCCTTCATATCTCATATTTATTGCTTCCTCCTATAATACATTGTTTCCTTGATTAGGGCGTTGCTGCTGCAAAGCCTGCATTTCTATTTCTTCTCCTAGCGTACCCCTTTTTCCCTTGATGACTTTTCTTGCTTCATCTTATATCCTTATTATAGGAAGAGGCATCTACTCAAAGGTCACGTTCCTTTGCTACTATGCCTTAATCTTGCCTTTTCATAGTGAGACGTCCTCCTTGTAAAGAATAATCACTGCCTTTTATTTGATTTAGTAAAGACTTTAACTAAATAATTGGCCTTCATTATTTTCCTTGAGCTCCGTTTACACAATGATATTGATGTGGATGATCCTCACATGAATGTCCGCCGTCAGCCATATAACCTTCGGATCCTCCCAAAAGCTACGATGGTATCCAGAATAAATAACCGTGAATTGCATATTCTTCAGTGATACTCCTTCATCTATATTAGTATCAAGACACGGCAACAGACTTCAGAAGAGCTGTGAGAGTCCATCCGTGGTGGCATGCGTCAACTTCAGAAATATATGCCCGTCTGAAAATTAGGGATATATGCCAACACCACTAAGATCTTAGCTATATGCGATTTGGATTAACAAGCTCTAATTTAGACATAATTTGTAATAATCGCCTAGCTTGAATAATATACTATACTTATAATATCATTTATAAATGATATTTAGGTTCTCATAATTTATTACTTTTATTCTAGATGTTTTGAGAATTGATAATACATAAAATTTATTTATTATAATGATTATAACACCTAGTATGATCTTTTGGTAAAAACAATAATATTCTTAAATTTTGTAATTATAAATTATCTTGTGATAATTATAATTAGATTAGATTACAATTTATATTTTTATTTTGATATTTATTTTATATTATTTTCTTGTGCCAACGTTTGTAATTATAATACTATCTTTGTAATTTTAAATTTATATATATTTATTTATTTATTTATTCACATGTGTATTCTAACATGAGTTATTTTTCTGTAATGCTTAGTAATTTAAGCGTTCCAATTCGGGGACATGACAGAGCACTTCAATTTTTGACAAGTATCCACCTAGATCAGACTTCCAAGCAAGTGAATACAATTGATCAGTAATGTTTGTTTGTCCTTGACCTGGTTGTTCAAAAGGTATGTCAAAAGGAAACTCATGCGGTAACACAATACTGCATCATGTCTACTACCTCGACTTGTAAGAAATTTGTTGTTGTTTCTGGCCCTCCTAGTGCCAATTCTTGTTGGCATATGTTTTATCATTCATCAAACATTAGAATAAAATGTCCAAAGACACTCTATCCTCTCTTGAAAAAGCACCATGCATGCTAAGATTGTGAAAAGGTCATATGGCAATTCCAAGGTTTCTTTTGTCAGGTCTTGACGTGTGGATAAGCTCAATGGTCGTTGTGATATGCTAGTAATACACAAAGGGACTTACGCTTATAAATCATTTACAAGCAAGGACTTAGACAAGTTGGACAATACTGCTCTCTCTCTCTCTCTCTCTCTTTTTTTCTCAATTTTGGAATTTCAAATAAAAAATGCAAAAGGATAAGGGTTTAGAAGTTCTATGCTAGTCCTAAGAATTCAAGAGACGGTAAAGAATAGGTGAAACCAATAACAACACTTTGCTTCGCCACGCAAGGACAACTACACAAAGTGGGTGCAATCTTCAAGGGGTGTGCTTATGGTTTTCACGTCAGGAATAACTACCATCAAATTGAACACTATTTATTTAGACAAAAGTTAAGCATCCACAAAGTAAGCTCAGGGTAACTTTACACATTGAACAAAAATCATTTATTCAAAGAAAGTATGACCGAAAGTTCCACCAATCTATACTATCAAATCTTTCATTCATCTAACATACATTCAAAATCAAATTCTACTTTTAAATCTATTCTAAATCTATTCTATTGTTGAAGGAGATATGCAACCATGCAACCACTTGACAATAAGAAGGATTCAAAGCAAATCATGCATATGAACTTTTATTATCCAAAGTAGTTATATGCAACAATTTCATAAAACTCTCTCCACCAAAATGAAATGAGAGAATGAGAGTTTATATAGAGTTTTTAAAAACAAATGAAAGGTCGAGATTGATTTGAGATCAACGGTAGAGATTAAAACAAATCAGCCCTAATTAGGGTTTCCCAAAACAATTATTGATAACTAGTCGATGAAGGACAAGTGGCGCAAGGAGCTATCTCCTAGGAGGCGTATCCTTATCCTCTTGAGTGGCACTGTATTCAATGAATCTGAACACTATTGTGCTAACCTCCTCCATTGTAACATGTGGCAGTATATTGACCTTGAATTCCAGCATGTCCAAATCATCTGCACATTTGGCAAAGGCAATCTCCCACTCTGATTCCTGTCATTGGAAGGCATCTCAAATGGACAAGAAGTTTGATGCCTTAGTCAAATTTTGCTTCAGGATTGGCCAGATGATGGTGAAGAAAGTCTCCTAGATTTTGAGCTTTAGATTCTCTAGCTACATGTCACTTCCTCAGACAATATCCTTCTCAAGTATATCTACAACTACAAGTAAAACCTTATTCTGAATTTCCCTCATATGCTCCTCAGCTCTGATACTATCGGCCTTCACCTTCTCCAAGACTTCGCTCTGTGCAACCAATGCAAAGTACCAGTTGTTGAAGTCATATGCAGCCCCTACTGCAATTACCTTTCCATCAATCAGTTCCTGCTTTGGAACTCCTTTCAACACTCTAAGGCATGGGATGATCCTGTCCTAAATATCTTGAAGGTTATCCCATGCTTCCGCCATGTTTGCAATCCTTGAAAGAAAAGAGGAAGTTTTTCCATAAGCCAATATCAATTTTCCCACAAATGCAACCCCTTCTTCACGTTTTCTCGCCATCCACTCCTTGGTTTCTTTTGTTGTGACCATCTCTTCTTCAAAATCTTTGATCATTTCCTGTGAAGAGTTCAAAAGTGGAGGAGCTATTGGATCGCCTTGATTAAGTGGTTTGGTCAAGTGTTGAATGTATTCCTTCAGGCGTTTGATCTCCTTTTTATATTCTCTTTTCTTCACTACTTTTTCCAACCTCGCCTTGATGGAAGCGACTGAATTTTCTAAGTCCTCCACCTCTTGACCTTTTGTTGTTGGACCCAAGTCGATAGTAGTGATGGCATACTCTTGGGGAGCAATATCCTCCTTTGACTTATCCACTGTCGGTAGGGCAATTTGCACTGTACGGCGGCTGGTCTCATCTTTCTGGATTGTGGAAAACATTTTGGTGGGCTTCTTTGCAATAACTCTTTCTAATCTGGCCAAGAAATTGACTGTATCATCTTCCTCTGGAATTTCTACTAGTACTTTTATCTTCAATCTTTCTTTTAACTAGTCTTGGGACTCGTAGGTTGTTCGATGCCTTCCTCTTCCTGAGTATTTCCTTCACATGGAATATCTTGGACTCCTCTAAGAGCGGAAATCATTCCCTCTTGAAATTCTTCACCCAGAATATCCATTTCATTTTCGAACTCAAGTATCTCTGTGCCTGTGGGAGATGGGGGCTCATCATCCTCTGACTTGATTGGCTCAATATTCTTCTCATGAATTGGAGAAGGAATCCTTATTTCGTTCAATGACTCATCCTCAATATTTAATATCTCATTCACATTTTTAGACGTGGCAGAATGAGGTGGCTTTGATCTTTGCCTCTTCTGAACAAGTTCCTCATCTGCAATCTTCTTCCCCTTTGACCTTGTGGTGTCATCAATTGCTTCCTTCCTTTTCCTAGGATTGGTGCTTTCAATCGGCTCATCACTTTGGGATGCACCAGCATTTGAAGAATAGGATTCTACTTTGCACATTAAGTTATAAATTAGAGTCACATTTCTTCGCCGTAGCTCTTGGACTTGTTGATCCGCCCACCACTGTGAATATTTGACAATTGGTCTCATCAAGGTGGTTAAATCTGCGAGCCCTGGTTCCAACCATTTCATAGAAGGAATAGGCCTATTCTCATCAAAGCCTAGCTGAACATATTCTCCATCATCCTCTAGCTGATCAAGCACACGGAAAAGCTCAATCGTTCTGATTAAGTCGTATTGGTGTACGTTTTATCATCCACCGAACACACAAAATAAAATGTCCAAAGACACTCTATCCTCTCTTGAAAAACCACCGCGTATGCTAAGATTGCGAGAAGATCATATGGCGATTCCAAGGTTTCTTTTGTCAGGTCTTGACGTGTGGATAAGCTCAATGGGCGTTGTGATTTGCTGGTAATACACAAGGGGACTTACGTTAAAGAAATTTTCACAAGTTCGGGACTTAGGCGGATTTATCATTAAAGGCTTCTTCAATCGGGACTTCAATGTGGATCTCAAAAAAAATAGCAAAAAGATAAGGGTTTAGGGGATCTATTCTATACCTAGGAATTTAAGAGACAGTAAAGATTCAGTGAAAGGGATAACCGCACTTTGTTTCGCCTCCCTTGGACAACTTACGCAAAGTGGGTGCAATCTTCAAGGGGTGTGATAATGATTTTCAAGCCTCGAATGAGACTGAAGTTAAGCTTCCACAATTATAAGCTCAGGCTAACTTTACGCATCGAATGCAAATCATCCATTCGAAGAAAGTATGAGCAATACTTCACCATTGAATCTATACGATCAATCTCTCATTCACTTAACCAATATTTAAAGCAAATTCTACTTAGCTTAATTCTAACTCTAATCTATGGTAGAAGAAGATATGCAACCTTGCTTACTACTTGACAATAAAAGTTATTCAAAGCAAATCATGCATAAGAGCTTTTATCATCGGAAATAGTCTCAATGCAACAATTTCATATACTATCTCCACACAAATGAAAGTGAGAGATCACCAGTTTAAATAGAGTTTTCAGAATGAAATAAAGGGCCGAGGTTAAAACAATATCGATGGCCAAGATTATTACAACTCAACCCTAATTAGGGTTTCCCAAAATAACATCAGTTATCAATCAGTAAGCAATCAGCAACAGGCAGTGAAGTGGCAATTGGAGCTATCATCAAGGAGAGGCGTCCCTATCTTCTTGGGCAACATTGCGCTCGATGAATCTGGACACGACCGTGACAACCTCCTCCATCGTGACGGGCGGCAACATGCTAATTCGGAATTCCAGTCCATCCAAGTCCTCAGCACATTTGGCGAATGTGCTTGCCCAATCCGCCTCCTACTTCACAAAATCATTCCGAATGGCCAAGAGACTCGCCACTCTCACGAAATCCTGTCTCAGAAGTGGTCCAATAGCAGAGAAGAAAACCTCTTGAACCCTACGTTTCAACCTCTCCAGCTACATGTCGTTTTCCCGAACAATCTCACAGTCAAACACCTCTGCAGCTATCATATAAATTTTCTCCCGGATTTCTTTGACTTGCTCTTCAACTCTGAGCCCATCCGCTTTCGCCCTCTCCAGAACCTCTTTCCGTATAGTCACTACTCAAAACCAATGGTGAAAATCATACGCTGCTCCTGCAGCAATCACCTTTATTTCAACTAACTCCTCCCTTGGAACGCCCTTCAGGACCCTGAGGCATGGAATAAGCCTCTCCTGAATATCTGGAAGGTTGTCCCAAATTTCCGCCATATCAACAAGTCTGGAAAGAAAAGAAGTTTGCCCATAGGCAAGTGCTAGTTTCTCCATGAGAGGCTGCTTTTGTGCCCTCGCTTATCATCCATTCCTGAGCCTCCTTAGCTGTGACCATCCCTTGCTCTACAACCTTGGCTATTTCCTGTGAGGGATTAAGGAGACGAGGAGCTACTGCATCACCCTGATTAAATGCTGGGTCAAACGCCGTATGTACTCCTTCAGGCGTTCAACTTCTTTTTTATATTCCTTCTTTTTCGCCACTTCTTTTTCCAGTCTCGCCTTGACAGTTGAGACGGAATTATCTAGTTCCTCCACTTCCTGATCTTTTGTTGTCGGGCCAAGGTCTATAGTGGTTATGGCGTACTCTTGAGGAGTGATCTCATCTTGTGGCTTATCCACTGTCGGTACTGCAATGTGTATGGAACGACTACCTACCTCATCCCTCTGAATGGTGGAAAATTTCTTGCTAGGCTTCTTAATTGCAACCTGTTCCAACCTTGCCAAGAAATCTGCAGTATCATCTTCCTCTTGGGCTTCTTCTGGTGCCTAAATCTTCATCCTTTCTATCAGCCAATCCGGGATGGTAGGCTGCTCAATGCCATCTTCCTCCTGAACGTTCTCTTCATTGGGAACATCCAAGACTCCTCTGAGGGCGGAAATCATTCCCTCTTCGAAGTCATTATCTTGGACTTCCATCTCATTATCTGAACCTAATATTTTTTTGACCGTATGAGATGAGGGCTCCTCGTCATCTAGCTGAATAGGTTCATTGTTCTCTTCTTGGACTGCAGAAGCTCCAATTATTTCAACCAAGGATTCCTCTGCGGTGGCCACTAGTTCATCAATATTCTGAGACGCTGCAGAGCGAGATGATTCTCCCCTCTGTCTTTTTTGAACAGGCTCTGTACTTGGAACTACTTCCTTCCTCTTCTCTCCAATCTCAACCAAATCCTAATGGGATGCGCCAGCATTGGAGGAGTACGACTCTGTCTCGCTCAGTAAATCATACGTGAGCGTTATTCTTTTATGTCTCATCTCCTGGACATGATGGTCAACCCACCACTAAGAGTACTTGGTCACTGGCCTCATCAGGGTTGCCAGATTTGAGTGCTCAGGCTCTGACCACTTTATGGGAGGAAGAGGTCGACTCTCCTCAAAGCGTGGCTGGATGTAGTTTCCATCGTCCTGCAACTGATCAGGCACCCGGCAAAGTTCAATTGCCCTCATGAAGTCTACTGGCATTTTGGACCATAATCTTCTCTTGACCTCATATTCATCAGCAGCGTTCGCCCAGAAGTCCTCCAGCTCTACTCTATGCTTGTACCTTCTCCCATCCACTATCCGAATATGATGATGTGGGTCAAAATTGGCCCTGCACTTATAGGCTGTGAATGGGTACCACTAGATCTCCAGCCTGGCGCTCTCAGCTGCCTGCGCTGACGGACAGGATTCTAACATATTCCCGATGAAAAATTGGAATGTGACAACCGCCTTTTTAGTCGGCCTCTGGATGTTCTGGTATTCTTCCAGCTGCCTCAGGACTTCAAGCAGGATCATCCGATTTGTCGGATAGATGGGCAGCTTATAGGGATTTCTAGTAAATCCCTGGATCCTGACATATGTAAATTTTGGAAACTGGATGAACCAGGATCCGTATTTACTGATCAAACTCTTTGCCTCACGACTCAGCCTTTGATGCACTCCTCCTTGAAGTGTTCTTGTAATATGCATTAAGAAAGCATCATGCACCTTTCTGAAATGAGACTTCTCCCTCAGCTAGAGTTGTGAGTAGCAATCATAAGGTCTGAGTTCATTTTCTCTGTTGCCAACTTTGCCTTTGCAAACTAGTCCTGGGTATTTATATGACCTGGCCAATAAGTAGACAATATACGAGCTCATGTGAAAAGACTTAGTCTCTTCCAAATTGACCAACTGCTCGTGAAGATTGTTACTTATCATTCGAGACCAGTTGAACATTTTTACGCCGGAAGTGATTTCATCTATGAAGTAATACATCCAATTTCCAAAAAATGCTCCTTGAGGGTTGCCAGCTATTATGTTCAGCATCAAAATGATGTCCCCATAATCTTCTTTAAAGTCCATCCGGCGTGGCCTCTTAGGCATCTTCTTTATTGACGTTTTAGGCTTCTCCAGCCATGCCTTGTTAACATTTGTGGCGCATAAGTCTGGCTGGTTGTCATACAACCGCTTAGCTTCCTCCTTGGTCTTGTAGACAGTACGAGAATGTGCTGGGATGCCAAAGGTCTCTTGAATTGCTACCTCGCCCAAGTGTGCCAAAATTCTACCGTCAGGTGCAATGATCTGTCTTGTCTAAGCATTGTAATGGATGGCACATTCTACCATCAATTCTGCACAATCCATCGCAGGCGGCAATCCAGCTGCCTGAAATATTCCATTTCTCACCATTCGTCTGGCAATTGGTGTCGGAAGTCCATCATGTCCATATACTCTTTTCTTGAACTCTATGAAGTCAATATGTCCCAGATCGGTGTCTGCAACATTTTTCCACTTTGAATTTATTTTTGACTCCCGCTGTACGCCTTTGCTGGCAAACTTCATTGGCGCCTTCTTTGATGATTCGCCCACCGTGGTCATCAACCTGCAGTCAAAATATTAACATTAACACAAAGACTTTTTTTTTTTAAATAATTTTCGCGCCTTGTGTTCGAATATTTTACTTTCAGCTTATTAAATAATTAAATTTCTGCGAAAAAGCAAGCTGAAAGTAAATGATTTAAATTGAAATTTGGCCAAAGCTTAGCTAAGAGGAAAAAAAAACAGAAGGAGAATGGCGAATTTATCCAATTGAACTTCAAACCTCAGGAAAGAACCTCTGGCTGCAGATCAGATTTAAACTTTGAGGTTTTAACCAAAAAGCAAGTGACAAAGTGCGCCCCTCTTGCACAAAAATTCGACTTTCAACAAATAAATCTTTTCCTTCCTCAACAAAATTCTTCTTCGGCAATGAAAATTACTTCTTCCTTTGAGAAAATCAATCTTGCCTACAGAAGGATTGATTGCCTTAGAATTTCGAGAGATTAACTTCTCTTCAGCTGTGCTTGTGAAAAATGAGTTGCTGAAACTCATTATAATGCTAAAGAACTTGATTTGTTTTAGCAACTGCCTTCTTCTCTCTCGATCTCAGTTTGTTTTCTCTTGTTCAAACAGGCAAGTTTCCTTTATTTTTCGAAAAGAATCCATGGCGATCTTATCCAGGCAAATCTCTTTGATTTTCAAAAATTCAATTTTTGCTTAGATGTCTATCTTTAATTTTCGAAATTTTGAAAATAAAAACATTAGATGTTTAATTAAATTCGATTTTCCAAGCTTTAAATCATTGGCGAATTTAATTTTGCCTATTGGATTTTATCTTTGTCCGGTGCAATTTATTTTCCTCCGATACACGTCCGGCGAATTTAATTTTGTCCAAGGCTTATAAATTTCTGAGTATTTGGAAATAAATTATTAAAATATTAAAATATTTTAATTTATTCCAACCTGTCCATTTTGGACCCATGACTATTTTGATTTCCTCTCCATTTTCTTTGGCTAAAAGTTTATTTTCCAATTTTATTCCAATTTTCATCTAGCCAAGTCAAAATTCTAGCCATTTCGCCAGCAAATGTTACGCCAGATCCTTATTTTCTCCTGCCATGGCGGACTTTGAATTGTGTTGGGCACATTTTCTTATGCCAAAATCAATTTTTCTCTTGCTCGGACGAGTTTCTCTAGGCAAGGTCTGTGTCTGGATGTCTTCCTTAGGCAAAATTCCATGATACTTAGATAAATTTTTATCCCTTCTAGCCAAGGGTGGACTTCCTTGCCTCTCTGCCATGTGCATTTTTCTTTGTATACTTGGCCAACTTTATCAACTTTTCTCTAGACATCCATACTTAGGCGAATTTTTAATCTTTCTTCTCTTTCATGCTAGGCAGACTTTATTCTCCCTTTGCCATAGCCTAGGCAGACTTAAGTCTTTTCCACCTTCCATCAAGACATGGCGGACTTTCTCAAGCCTTTTCCTTTCACAATTCGCACTTTCCTCTTGAAAATATTAAAATACTTAACCAAAATTTCAATTTTCCTTCCTTTTAGGCCTCCATACTTAGGCAAATTTCGGATTTTTCTTTCCTAGGCCTCAAACACTTAGCAAAAATTTTAATTTTTCCCTTCCTATGCCATGGCAAACTTTCCAAGTGTTATGCCAAGGTGTGGCGGACTTCAAAGAAGGTTTTCCAACCCCCTCCTAAGTTATGGCGGACTTTGAAGGGTCTTTGCCAAGTCCAAGGCGGACTTTCCAAGGTCTTAGCCATCTTTCTTCAAGGCTGGGCGGAGTTTAGAAAGGTCTTGCCAAGTCTAGGCCGACTTTAGACCTGCCTTGCCAAGTCTAGGCGGGGTTTGGAATTTCTTTGCCAAGTCCCACTTTTTAAGGGCGGACTTCAAAGACATCTTGCCATCCTTCTTCATTGTTGGGCGGACTTTCCTAAGTCCTTGCCATTCTTTCTTAGGCATGGCGGACTTTGGACAAGGTTTGCCATTCTTCCCTTAGGCATGGCGGACTTCATTGAGGACTTGCCATTTCTCTCCATGTCCCACATTTTAAGGACCAACTTCCTTCATGGCTGAACATGCTCTCTTGAGGGCGAATTTTCCAGACTTAGACAGAATTTTACCATGAATTTTATGCTCTTTTGGTTGATTTTTTGGTGATTTTCCTCTCAGATCTGACTGATTTTTCAATGATTTTTCCAGAATTTGATGCTTTTGAGGTTGATTTTTCTCAACTTATTGACTGATTTTCCATGCTTTTCCTGATTTTTTTACTTGATTTTTTTATTTTTACTTTGATTTTTCAATGATTTTTCGATTTTTTGGGTTGATTTTTGGATCTAAAGATGGAAAGTTGACTCGTTGACCAAGGTTGACTTTCTAAAAATAGAAATTTCTAAAAATAGAAAAAGCAAAATCCCTAAAAAATAGGGAACCCCGTTTGGTCCAAAAATGCCAAAAATGAAAAAACGAAAAAGCAAAAAAGCAGATTCCCTAAAAAATAGGAAGTGTCAGAATTGGCCGAAAACACAGGCAACCCTCGTCTCCCGGGCCCTCTGAGCACTTCCGTGACGCTTAGGCACTGATTCAAGCATGGATTATTGACTTGGCTCGAACGACTCTCAAAAGACTGACTTGAAACTCTCAAAGCGATGACCTCATGAAACCGTTGCAAGGAGACAAAACCCTAAAAATTAGCAAACTACTAGGGGTCCCCATTTGCGATGGGGCGATGTGTGAAAAGGTCACAACAAGTCCATTGGCAATCTAGACCATAGTCTTTTCCTGATATCATATTCATCTGCAACATTTGCCCAAAAATCTTCCAAGTCTACCTAATGCTTGTACTTCCTTCCATTCACGGTCCCAATGTGTGGTAGGGATTGAAATCAGCTCTGGACCAGTAAGATGTGAATGGGTACCATTGCATCACCAACCTGGCACTTTCAGCTGCCTGTGCCGATGGACAAGACTTGAGCATATTTTGTAATGTCCCCGTCTCAAGCCTGACCTTTTTAGTGACCGTTGGCCTATTTCGGAGACCCGTAGGCTAGTCGGAAGGTAAAATTAGGGTTTCCTATTTTTAAGGATGTCTTTGCTCAAAGCTGGTGAATTCAATGGCGGATTCTTTTTGGGTTTTCAGAGAGCTTCGCAGTGGTATGTTCGTCTCGGCATTCTGAGCATCTTCAGGAATTTACTATTTTTAGTAAATTATATTTTTGGCAGTTTTACAGTTGGGTTCAGCATGGTTGACTTCCTACTTCAGTTTGATCAGTTGGCTTGCTCATTGATGGCTTCGGGGCGCATTTGGAGAGATAAGTTGAGCTATTTTATTAAAGTCACGTTTTAATGTTATAATTTAACGTTGACCCCCTTAGCCTAGCTTATTCACTTTAAGTCTTTTTAAAAGGTTTTCTTTAAGGGTGGCGCTTCATTAAAGAGAATTAATTATATCTTTTATGAAGATTATTATAAGCTTAAAGTGGACGCCATTTTCAAGGAAAGATTAAAATGATATTAAAAGACAAAGTTGCTTGGAAAAGTGGGACGCCACCTGTGGAGGAATTAGGGTTTTGACTCTGAAAAAGAAGTTAGGGTTTCGAGAAGGTCAACAGAAACTTATAAAAGGAAGCCTTGGGTTCTCTTTTCATTATCTTTTGGCTACAGTATCGTTATGCTGCCGGTTTGGCTCTGGAACTGCTTCGAGGAATGAAGGACTCCTAGCTCGGGCATCGCTTCTTGCTTGCAATACAGCGACTAGTGGTGATTTAGTCTAGTTTGTGAGTTTGCTTTGAGTTGTGTGCATTGTAATCAGCTTGTGGCTGTCTAGATCAGATTATAGCATATTTGTTAATTTCTGGAAATTGCATTTTAAGCTATAGCAGATCCGTGTTTTCATTCGTAAATCAAAAAATACAAAAATATAGGTTATGGGTATTGCATAATTCCTTTTGTCTAGGCTAGGCGCCCCTGTGTGCAAGGTTGTGGATTCTTTAGAGAAGTATATGATTTTATAAAGGAAAATCGCCCCTGTGCCGGGCCGTACCATCTGCTCTGTCTTGGGATTTGTGCATTAATTAATGCTTGCTCTTTGAGTCTGTTTCTTGTTGTTAGTTTGAGCGCCCTCATGATAGTAGTGTTTTGCATTCAATACCACGCCATTTGAGTAATTAGGGAAGGAGTTATGAGCTATTCAAGAAATCTATATGCAGTTGGTTATATGATGAAAAATGCAGGTCAGTCATAACAGTTCGTAGAAATCTGCAACTTCATTCTTGGATGGGTGTTGAGAGCTCTCAAAGACTTTGCGGAGACTTCATTGGGGATTGCCCAAGTTGAAAGAGGTTGGATCTGTTTATGCTCTTGCAGTTTTAAGCTTTACTTCTCAGCAAAGTAATTCTCTAATATTGTTGCAACTCTATTCATATGCTGATTCGCATTGTTAGCAAGATATCATTTTTTATATTGTAAGCTGGCGGTAGTACTGACGGCCATTTAGAGTCTTGCTTATCAAATTGTAATGCCCTTCTTTTCCTTCAGCATTTGATAATTGCATTTAATTTACCTCCACCCTATGGTAGCTACTTTCCCACTCTGGGTTAGCAAGCACATTCTGGGTATTGAGTATTTCAGTTTTCAGTATTTCTTTAAGCATTGTACTTTGTAACACTCCGCCATATGGTCGCCCCTCACTCCATATTGGATTGGGTAGCACATACTTGGTGTCGAGTTCCCTTTCAGCATTTAGTGTAGAAGATTCTCTGACCATATGCTCGCCATCATTGGCGCCATTCTTGGTTAGAGTTGCTTCAATACGTTTTGGTTTAGCAGTTAACCTTAATGGGTACATTTGTTTGTAATCTGTTGTTTGAAAAACAAAAAAATTTGGCTCGGAATATTTCAGTGGTATCAGAGCCAAGATCTTGCCATCCTGTGAACAATCTGTCTATGAGTGACAAAGAAAAGAGGTACATTGCAAGGGAAGACAAGAAGGTTGGAAAACAGTTCCAGCCCTATCAAGCTCCAGAAGGTCAGACAGCTTCAGAAGTCTTGAGGGCTCATTGGGAGTCTTCTCAGGAAACAGATATGGCAGAGGGTGAGAGATCAGTTGGGGGTAACGAGAGGCTTACCAACAACAGAGATGACAGTGGGAAAGGGAGAGAAAGATCATTGAGTCCCGGAAAGAGATTCGAAAGAAAGATGGATGCCTTGATGGACATGGTATCGCTCATGATGGGGAAAGTGGGACAAAACACCATTCCACAGAACAACACTGGGCATAGAGGAGAGCACAGTGCTTCCAACCAGCATGATGGACATGCTGCTCAGCATACTTCAAACAACACTTATGTCTCAGCCAGGCCCTTCAAACCCACCTTCGTGGCACCTATTAACACTCAGCCAGATCCTGAAGAGAATGCTTCATTCGTGGAGCAGTTGAGACTTGGTCGTGCAGAGTATGATTCTTTACCTGTCGACATCAAGATGGATATGTCCTACAATGACTTCATGAATCATAAAAGGAAAAATAAAGGACAGGGTAGACATTATGATCAAAGAAGACCATCAACTCAAGGAGACTTGTATCAAGCTGTTAACAAGGTTATACTTCCACACTTTGACGGGAGTGATAACAGTTCAGCCCGAGCTTGGATACAGAAGCTGGATAACTATCTAGCTCTCAGACCCATGGTAGAAGAAGAGGCGATCAAGTTTGCTACGCTACACCTTGATGGGGTGGCGCACGAGTGGTGGTACCATGGCCTAGTTACTTTGGGTCATGGGTCTATCACAACTTATGATGAGTTCACCACTAGGCTCATCGAGAGGTTTGAGAAAAAGGACCCTGAAATACACTTCAGAGAACTTGCACAGTTGAGGCAGTATGGCACAGTTGATGCCTACATAGCTGAGTTTCAGAGACTCTCAGTTATGGTTACTGGAATCACGGAGAGGAGATTGGTGATCCTTTTTAGCGAAGGTCTAACAGAACCACTCAAAGGTTGGATTAAAGCCTTTGACCCACCAACCCTGCAGGAGGCCATGAAGAAGGCAAGAAACATGGAGTGGGCTGCTCCTAAGGCAAAATTTCAGTCCAATTCCCCTTTTCAGAAAAGGGATAAAGGGAAAAGACCTCAGCATAGACCTCCTTTGAGACCTCAACACAAGGAGTTCAAACATCACAATCCCCATGTCACAAGATTGGATCCGGAGACCCTGAACGAACTCAGAAGAAAGGGGTTGTGTTTCCGATGTAGGGAAAAATGGTCTCAAGATCATGTTTGCCCTAAGGGAGTTAAATTCAATCAGATTGAATACTATTCTGCTGGTGAAAGTAGTTCTGCTTTTTCAGACCAGCAATCTGATTTTGAAGAAAGTGAAGTAGAAAAAGCTCCAGAAGAGTCCGAAAATGAGAAGGAACCAGGAGGAGTCTTGGCTCAACTTTCGAGCTTTCAAAGAAACGAATCCTTCAAGGTTAGAGGGATGGTCAAAGGGCAGCGAATCGTTGCTTTGATCGACACTAGAGCAACACATAACTTCATTGATGAAGTTGTGGTAGCAAAGAAGGGGCTGCAAACAGAGGAGTTTGAAGGTTTCAAGGTCATGGTTGCCGATGGATTCCATATTTCATGCACCAAGAAAATCTCAAACCTAACCATGCAATTGGGAAATTACGAAGTCAAGGATGATTTCTATGTAGTCCACATTGGTGATACTGATGCCGTCCTAGGCATTCAATGGCCGCGTTCTCTGGGGGAGATCTCTTTGAATCTGCAGACTATGGAGCTCAAGTTTCAATCTGATGGGAAGAAGATAGTTCTAAGAGGAATGTCCAATGGGGGCCCTCGGGTTGTGTCATTCAAAAGAATGGCAAGGCTGATCCGTCACGATCAAGCTGAGTGGGTTGCAGAGTGCATGATCCTCCCTGCTAGTCCGGTTGAGACTAAGAGAGACTATCCTCCTGATGTTCAATCTCTACTCACGAAGAAGAGCAAAGTCTTTGCAGATTTGCCTCCTGGACCACCACCTGAACGGGGTTCAGAACATATCATAGAGCTCAAGGAAGGGGCTAAACCGGTAATTACAACTCCATATAGGTACCTGAAGAGGCAAAAGGATGAGATTGAGAAGAATATTCAAGAACTCTTGGAGATGGGTTTCATTCGCCCAAGCAAGAGCCCCTTTGCATCTGCAGTGGTTCTTGTGAAGAAGAAGGATGGTACCATGCGCATGTGTGTGGACTATCGTGCTTTGAATCAAAGCACCATCAAAAACAGATACCCCATTCCCAGGATAGATGAGCTCATTGATGAGCTACATGGGGCCAAGTTCTTCTCGAAGATCGATTTGAGATCGGGTTACCATCAGATTCGAATGAGAGGATCCGATGTAGAGAAGACAGCTTTCAGATGTCACTATGGCCATTTCGAATTTTTAGTCATGCCATTTGGGTTGACTAACGCTCCGGCTACCTTCCAGTCTTGCATGAACCGAGTTTTTCAGAATCAGTTAAGGAGGTTTGTGTTGATATTTTTTGATGACATTCTGATTTACAGCAAGACTTGGGAAGATCATCTCAAGCACTTGGAGGGAGTGCTTAGTATCCTAGAATATAAGAGTTTGTTCGCAAAAGCATCCAAATGTGAATTTGGAATGGAGGAATTACTGTACCTTGGCCACATAATCAGTGCTGAAGGGGTAAAGGTGGATCCTGAAAAGATAAAGGCAGTAGTTGATTGGCCACCTCCTGAAAATTTAACTCAGTTGAAAGGTTTTTTGGGTCTTTGTGGTTTCTATCGGAGATTTGTAAAAGGTTATTCACAGAATGCTGCTCCTCTTACTGATCTCACCAAAAAAGGGGCTTTCTATTGGTCAGAAAAGGCCCAAATTGTTTTTGACAAGTTCAAGAAGATCATGAGTTCGTGTCCGGTTCTGGCTATTCCGGATTTCTCCAAGCCATTCGAATTGCAATGTGATCCATCCGGTGAAGGAGTTGGGGCTGTCTTGATGCAAGACAAACATCCTATTGTGTTTGAAAGCAGAAAACTGAGGGGTGTTGAAAGAACATACTCAATTTATGACAAGGAAATGCTTGCCATTATGCATGCATTAGCCAAATTCAGGCAGTACTTGGTGGGAAACAAGTTCGTGGTCAAGACTGATCACAATAGCCTCAAACATTTTATGCATCAGAAGGACCTGAACGAGAGGCAACAAAAGTGGGTGAGTAAGCTTCAAGCTTACGACTTTGACATTGAATATGTCAAAGGGAAAAATAATATTGTGGCAGATGCTCTATCCAGGAGACCCCATCTTAGCTCATTGTGTGAGCTTACTACAGATTGGAGAGACATGTTGCTTGCTGATTATGCCAAAAATCAGTTTGCAACCAGCATTATTGAGGGTACTTTTCAGGATGAAAGGTACAAGGTGATTGAGGGATTGATACACTATAAGGGAAGAATCTTACTGGTGGCTGATTCTAAGCTTAAGAAGAAGATTCTTTTGACATTTCATGATATTCCGGTTGCTGGTCACCAAGGATTTTTCAAGACATATAGGCAGATCCGAGAAAGGTTTTCTTGGAAAGGATTGAAAGGAGAAGTGCAACGCTACATTCAGGAGTGTCCTGTTTGTCAAGTGAATAAGAATGAGCATACACTACCAGCCGGTTTGCTGCAACCACTCCCTATTCCCAATCAAAAATGGGAAAGCATCTCGATGGATTTCATCACAGGGTTGCCCAAGGCCCAAGGGAAGGATTGTATTTATGTGGTAGTGGATAGGCTAACCAAATTTGCTCACTTCTTCGCCATTACCAGCTCTTTTACAGCGGCACAAGTTGCAGATCTGTTTTTTCGTGAGGTGTTTAGGCTGCATGGATTGCCAAAAAACATTGTGAGTGATAGGGACAGCAAGTTCCTAAGTACTTTTTGGCAAGAGGTCTTCAGAATGAGTGGTACTGTGCTCACTCCAAGCACTAGTTACCACCCCCAAACAGATGGACAAACGGAAATAGTGAACAAGTGGTTGGAAGGCTACTTGAGAAACTATGTGTCGGAGCAGCAAAGAGCTTGGGTTAAGTGGCTGCACATTGGTGAATATTGTTATAATTCTTCATTTCATATGTCAATTAAGATGTCTCCTTTCTTGGCTCTCTATGGATATGAAGCACCTAGCTTTGCTGATTTGGTGTTTGGAGATAGCAAAGCACCTCAAGCCAAGGACTTGTTGCAACAAAGTCAAGACATTATGAAATCCTTGAGGAATAATCTGCAGATTGCACAGAATCAGCAGAAGATGTATGCTGATCAGAGGCGTGTTGAACGTTCTTTCGAGGTTGGGGATATGGTTTATCTCCGATTATAGCCTTACAGACAGTCTACTCTCAAGAAGAGTGGAGCTGAGAAGCTCAAACCTCGCTTCTATGGGCCATTCAGGGTCATCAGAAAATTTGGGGCAGTAGCTTATGAGTTGGAGCTACCTTCTGACAGCAGAGTGCATAATGTCTTCCACGTGTCTCGCCTCAAGAAGGCACTTGGACATAATGTAATTGCTTCATCACAGTTGCCACCTTTGGATGAAGAAGGACAGTTGGTTCTGATTCCAGAGGAGATACTTGACTTCAGAGAACGTTCTTTGAGGAAAAGAACAATCCGAGAATACTTGGTGAAGTGGAAAAATTTGCCTTTGGAGGATGCAACGTGGGAGAATGAGGAGGTTCTGCAGCATCCAGGGTTGCAATTGCTTGAGGACAAGCAATCTTGGGGAGGGCGGACTGTAATGTCCCCGTCTCAAGCCTAACCTTTTCAGTGACCGTTGGCCTATTTTGGAGACCCGTAAGCTAGTCGGAAGGTAAAATTAGGGTTTCCTATTTTTAAGGATGTCTTTGCTCGAAGCTGGTGATTCAATGGCGGATTCTTTCTGGGTTTTCAGAGAGCTTCGCAGTGGTATGTTTGTCTCGGCATTTTGAGCATCTTCAGGAATTTACTATTTTTAGTAAATTCTATTTTTGGCAGTTTTACAGTTGGGTTCAGCATGGTTGACTTCCTACTTCAGTTTGATCAGTTGGCTTGCTCATTGATGGCTTCAGGGCGCATTTGGAGAGATAAGTTGAGCTATTTCATTAAAGTCACGTTTTAATGTTATAATTTAACGTTGACCCCCTTAGCCTAGCTTATTCACTTTAAATCTTTTTAAAAGGTGTTCTTTAAGGGTGGCGCTTCATTAAAGAGAATTAATTATATCTTTTATGAAGATTATTATAAGCTTAAAGTGGACGCCATTTTCAAGGAAAGATTAAAATGATATTAAAAGACAAAGTTGCTTGGAAAAGTGGGACGCCACCTGTGGAGGAATTAGGGTTTTGACTCTGAAAAAGAAGTTAGGGTTTCGAGAAGGTCAACAGAAACTTATAAAAGGAAGCCTTGGGTTCTCTTTTCATTATCTTTTGGCTACAGTATCGTTATGCTGCCGGTTTGGCTCTTGAACTGCTTCGAGGAATGAAGGCCTCCTAGCTCGGTCATCGCTTCTTGCTTGCAATACAGCGACTAGTGGTGATTTAGTCTAGTTTGTGAGTTTGCTTTGAGTTGTGTGCATTGTAATCAGCTTGTGGCTGTCTAGATCAGATTATAGCATATTAGTTAATTTCTGGAAATTGCATTTTAAGCTACAGCAGATCCGTGTTTTCATTCGTAAATCAAAAAATACAAAAATATAGGTTATGGGTATTGCATAATTCCTTTTGTCTAGGCTAGGCGCCCCTGTGTGCAAGGTTGTGGATTCTTTAGAGAAGTATATGATTTTATAAAAGAAAATCGCCCCTGTGCTGGGCCGTACCATCTGCTCTGTCTTGGGATTTGTGAATTAATTAATGCTTGCTCTTTGAGTCTGTTTCTTGTTGTTAGTTTGAGCGCCCTCATGATAGTAGTGTTTTGCATTCAATACCACGCCATTTGAGTAATTAGGGAAGGAGTTCTGAGCTATTCAAGAAATCTGTATGCAGCTGGTTATATGATGAAAAATGCAGGTCTGTCATAACAGTTCGTAGAAATCTGCAACTTCATTCTTGGATGGGTGTTGAGAGCTCTCAAAGACTTTGCGGAGACTTCATTGGGGATTGCCCAAGTTGAAAGAGGTTGGATCTGTTTATGCTCTTGCAGTTTTAAGCTTTACTTCTCAGCAAAGTAATTCTCTAATATTGTTGCAACTCTATTCATATGCTGATTCGCATTGTTAGCAAGATATCATTTTTTATATTGTAAGCTGGCAGTAGTACTGACGGCCATTTAGAGTCTTGCTTATCAAATTGTAATGCCCTTCTTTTCCTTCAGCATTTGATCATTGCATTTAATTTACCTCCGCCCTATGGTAGCTACTTTCCCACTCTGGGTTAGCAAGCACATTCTGGGTGTTGAGTATTTCAGTTTTCAGTATTTCTTTAAGCATTGTACTTTGTAACACTCCGCCATATGGTCGCCCCTCACTCCATATTGGATTGGGTAGCACATACTTGGTGTCGAGTTCCCTTTCAGCATTTAGTGTAGAAGATTCTCTGACCATATGCTCGCCATCATCGGCGCCATTCTTGCTTAGAGTTGCTTCAATACGTTTTGGTTTAGCGGTTAACCTTAACGGGTACATTTGTTTGTAATCTGTTGTTTGAAAAACAAAAAAATTTGGCTCGGAATATTTCATATTTCCGATGAAGAATGGAAAGGTAACAGTTGTCTTCTACTTTGATCTTTGGAGGCCTTGGTATGTTTCCAACTGCCTAAGGACTTCAAGCAAGATCATTCTATTAGTAGGATAGATCGGAAGTCGGTAAGGACATCTGGTGAGTCCTTGAACTCTTATATAGGTGAATCTCGGAAACTGGATAAACCAGGGTCCATACTTGTTGATCAAGCTCTTGGCCTCGTGAGTGAGCCTTTGATGCATTCCTCCTAATATTCTGGTGATGTACATAAGGCATCATTTTCCCTCTTGAAGTGGGTCTTCTCAGAGAGCTGCAACTGTGGATAACAATCATAGGATTTGAATTCATTTTCACCATTGCCTACCACACCTCTACACATCAGTCCTGTGTATCTGTATGTTCTAGCCAAAAGGTAGACAATATAGAAACTCATGTAAAAGGATTTTGTCCTTTCCAAATTTATTAACCGTTCATGGAGATTATCACTGATTATCCGTGACCAGTTGAACATCTTGACACCTGAGGTGATCTCATCAATAAAGTAATACATCAATGTTTGAAATGGCGCACCTTGAAGGCTTCCCATTAGCCAAAATCTTCTAGATTTTCTTTTGAGTTCGAAAATTTTCTAAGTGTTGAATATTTCAAAAAAAATTCCAAGTGTTGGAAAATATTAAAATATTCTAATTGTCAAATTTGATTTTCCAACCTTTACATTTTTTAATTATGGCTAAATTTTATTTTGTCCATAGATTTCTCCTTAGTCTATTTGGCTTCATGATGAATTTTAGGCTCTCCCTGCCTAGGGCGGACTTTACAGTTGTCTTGCCAAGGCGGACTTGGTCATCTTATGCCATTCTAATCTTTCCTTGGATAGGACGGACTTGGTAGTTGCTCGGACATTTTCCTTTTAGCCTTTGTAAACTTCACGGTTGGTTGGCCATGTTGGGCAAAATTGCTCATTGCCTAAGGAATTTTCTTGATACTTAACCAAATTTTGAAATTTTATTCTTCACAGTATCAATACTTAGCCAATTCTCTGAGTTTTTCTTCCCTAGGTGTCAACACTTAGCCAATTTTTGAGTTTTTCTTTCCTCTTCTTGGCTGGGTGGACTTTACCTTTGTCTTTGCCAAGGTTGGGTGAACTTCACTTCATGCTTGACATCTCTTCTTTCTCTTCTAGGTGGACTTTACTTGTGCTTTGCCAAGGTTGGGCAGACTTGCTCTTGACTTGGACATTTTCCTTGGGCGGACTTTGGACTAGCTTGGACAAGTGCATGGGCGGACTTCATCAAGTGCTTGACATTGTTTCCTTGGCCTAGGGCGGACTTCATCAAGTGCTTGACATTGTTTCCTTGGCCTAGGGCGGACTTCATGATATGTTTTCCATCTCCTATTTTCAGCTTGGGCGGACTTCACTTGATCTTGGACACAATATCTCAAGCTTGGGCGGACTTCAAGACTTCCTTGCCATTAATTTCTTGCTATCATTTCAATCATCTGAAACAAAGCCCTCGCCTAAAGATTTTTCTTGCTTTTTGCTCTTGGAGGTGCAAAACTTTGATTCTGAAGATCACCATGACCTGTGGGACCCAACTCTCTGTCAACTTTCTAAAAATAGAAATTACTAAAAATAGAAAAAAAGCAAAAAACAAAATTTCTAAAAATAGTAAATCCCAGATTTGTCCCAAAGTGCCAGAAATAGAAAAACCAAAAACCAAAAAAACAGAACCCCTAAAAAATAGGAAGTGTCAAAATTGACTCAAAGCAATGTCATTCTTCGTCCTTCGAACCTTCTAAGCACTTTGACGACGTCTAGGAACTATTCTGGGTTTGAATTCTCTACTTGGCTTGGATGGTTCCTCAAATCTCTAACTCCAAACTCTCAAAGCAATGACTTATGAAATTGTAACGCTAAAGCAAAACCCTAAAAAGCAAACTACTGTGGTTCCCCATTTGCAATGGGGCAATGTGTGAAATAGGTCACAACAAGACGGAAGGCCCAGACGAACAAGGAAGAAGAATCGAAGACAGAAGAGAATTGCAGCATATAGAATATTTATGAATTCTCTCACTTAGCGTTAATGTATAATTTTCCCAAGTCATGGCATAGTAATATTTTCAGGATTTTGTATGACTCATATCTATATAATCCGACCTCTGTGTGATTACATCCTCGATCAATCTCAGCAAACGTCCCAGCTACCTTTACTATCCTTACCTATTGAACTGAATTCGCCCTAAGGCGTCTATTATGAAATCTGCTCCAGTGAACAACATCATCCCAAATTGAGCGGATTGTGTAGTTATGAATGCCTTGTAAAGATAGTGACTGATTTATGAGTTTTAGTCATTAGATCGAACTCATGTTAGCAATTATACTAGATTTGTGGACATGAATACTAATTTATTAATTTCTGCACTTTAATGGATTCTCATGTTTGAACTCATTGCTACTATATGCATATATTGAACTGATCTGAGTTGTAGGACTGCATCAATCTGTGAAATAAGAGGGATGATTAAAGGACAACAATCTGGTTATCTGGACTTCGCATTCTGTTCTATTCTCATATTGAATTATATACTTATGTGGGAATCCTCAGAACATATTAAATGAAAATACAAGCAATAATGATTACATATCTAGAAATTATATAGAGCTGCCTGTATTCTGTTTGTCATCGTAACAGGAGAGGTGAACCATAACTTAAGTGGTTTGTCTAAAAACTCCATCTAGGTTCCGCCCCATTGGCCTGAAGCAAGGGTTGGGCATTCTACCCCACGGGCCTGAAGCAAGGGTTGGGTCATGGAGGGATGGGGGTTCCACCGAGACTTCCTGCTCCGCAAGCCTGAGATAAGGGTTGGGCAATAGGAGGTGGTAGACCGTTGGCCCCTTAAGGATTCTCTTCTCTTGATGGGCTGAATAATTTCTTCTTCTATTTAAAATCTGCAAGTACTATTATGTCTGATTTTTGGAGATTGGGTGTTAATGCTAACATGTAGGAATGTGGCTTGTACATAAATGATGATGCAGGACTTTGACCATTGCGAAGGATCCTTGGGAGGGGGAAATAAGGCCTCGAAATCCTTGTCAAACAGCAACCTTAGAGTCAGCCAGTTAAGGGAACATCACACACCTTGATAGATATATATAGAGGAGTGGAATCAATTTGTGGGATTATCAGAAAGGAGATCAGAAAATAAATAATCATCTACACTCAGAAATGCAGTAGCCATTAAATATAATAAGGGATTATAAATAGAATGCTCATACTCATTTGGAGGGCATCGAATGGGTCAGACCTGAACTGGCATTTTAAGAAATCAATAAATTGATTAAGAAAGTATTTGGTATGCATTTGGTTGGTTGTATACGCATTTAATGTATAATATTTGATAGGCATATAAATATATATATATAGCTTATTTCATAATGACTAATATGCGATAAGGAGAGATATGTCTAAATTAGTAAATAAAGGGAAATAGTGAATCTATTTATATTACTATAATCTCCATCTTTTGCTTTAAAAAATCATGTGTAGGGTTGGCAAGGAAACATGCTAGGGAAGGGCGGTATAGGTTCTCACAATGTAAGTACACCACTCTAAGTTGGATGAAATTGTCTTGGTTGGATGTTCCTGCCACTTGGGGCCAGGGGGGTACGAGCACACCCTTGGGCTTAATTGTGATGAATAATTTTTCTAACGCCCTGTAATACGTTTCTCTCAAATCCCTGCCATGATTGGTCATTAGAAAAAGAATCTATAGATTGGATTCAATTTTAAGTTGTTATTCCTTATTTCATAATGTTAATAGTTCATTTATTCTTAAGTTCAGTATCTACTATATAATTTATTATGGAATATTATTTGTAAAACAATTTTATGTTGTGTAATTGTCACTTAAGGCAAATTCAGGCATACTCCAAGTAGGGGACATTACACATAGTTGGCAAGAAATGTCATTTTCATAATGCAAAAATGTATCAATCTAAAATATCCCCCTTAGTTTTTTTTTATTTTTTGCACACAACACTTCACCCATTAAGGTTAGTTCAACAAATATACCGGTTGAAAATAATCCTTCACTTTTTGATCACCCAAATCCCAAGGTGGGCAAGGTGAGAGCATATGGTGCAAGGGGATTGTTAGATGAAATCTGAAACTGAAAGTAAAATACTGCAGGCGGCTAGCAAACCATAATGGAAATGTAAATGCTTAGGCGGTGAAACGACCATAAAGAGCTCTACCACTTATTCAACGGGAGCAAACATACAAATTAAAATGGAAACAACTCAACCACTTATTCACCACGAGTGATGAAACAAACTAAAATGTTAAAGAACTCGACCACTTATACAATGGGAGTGAGATATACAAAATATAAAGTGCAGAAATATAAAGGTTGATCCGTACTACTGAAATCAGCATTACAATATGGATTCTCATACAATGATATTATGATAATCTGAGCTCTCTAAACAACCCAAATGTTAGGCAATATTCATCATAACAAATATAAAGGTGAGCACCAAGGAAATATGGTAAAACGCTGAATTTAACAGGTCTGAAATAAAAAATGCAGCGAATCGAAATTCAGACCAGCAAGCATAGAAACCACCTAAATGCTTGTAACTCACTCCAAACACCTCCGATTGATCTAAAATTGAATGCAAATGAGGGCTAGGAGATGGGCAACCAAGACCACTATGGGAGAGCACCACCAAACAGCTGAGATTTTATGCACGCATCCCAATGCATCTGAATGGAAAGTACAACCTCCAAGAAAAGGGGCGACCTGATCTAGAAATTCAAGAACCCCCTCAAAAATCACAAAACTTTGAGCAAAGGGGTGCCCTAGCAAGGAGAATCCTTAGAGCCAATACCCAGAATGATAGAAAAATTGGCTCAATGAGATACAACCACAAACGTGCTTCAGCCAAGCACAACCAGCAACTCCAAAATCAGAAAACATCAACAAAAAAAACTCCGTGAAGCTCAATCTGCAACATCTGGATGAAGAAGCGGTCTCAAATCAGCTAGGTACTATCTCTCAAGCACGAAACAAATGTGGGCTAAAAGGTATGCGTATGCGTTCCTTGAAGCAAGGGTTCTGAAATCAATTCAGCAATAGTTCATTATGATAAGCAATGGATACCAAATGAGGAGACAAAACCTTGTATAAATAGCACTTCAAGCCCAACCTTTCAAATTCCCTTTTCCCTCCAAAAAGGGATGCCCAAAACAAGAATATAAAATAATTATTATTAGACATCTTTTGTCATATCTTCCTAGGCGTCCAAAATACTTATAAACATCTTTTGTCACATCTTCCTAGGCGTCCAAAATACTTAGGCAAATTTTACAACTTTAAAATATATAATCCTCCAAAGGGCATTCAAAATGAATCCCTCTTTTAAGAACAACTTGAAGTTACGTGCCTACGCACTGAGGTCCAAAAATAACATTAAAATATTTTGTGACTTAAGTTATTAAATTTGCCAAAATGGGCTCCAAGAGTGTGGAAGACCAAACTACCAATTCTTCCCTGCCAGAAATAGAAAATGCATTGAACTGCCGCTAAGAATAGCATTGCCACAAATAGCACTTACTAAAAATAGTGACTCCAAACTCATTTTGAGCAAAAATCGGGCAACCATCACAACTTACTAAAAATACCAAGCCCAAAAGTCACTTGATGCAGATGCATGTTACACCATTCCGAAGCTCCCTGAAAACCCAGAAAGACCTAGAAACCACTCTACAAAACTCTTGCATGCAAACCCTTGAAAGCTCAAAAGAAACCTCCTAAAAATAGGAAACCCTAATTTCCACTTCCAACTAGCCTACTGGCCTATAGGATAGGCTAACGGTCATCAGATGAGGTACTGCTGAGAAGGGGACATTACACAATCATGCCCTACATAGACAACTCATAGAACAATCCCATCTATTAGTATGTTAGCTAAGGTCAAACTAGAACATAACCATTTATCTTTTTACTTAACCATTCCTCCTTCTTAATGAGCTTGACAACAAAACATGCAGTATAAAAGGTTTCAAGAAAAGTTTAATAATAAATCCCTCACTTGAATATACACACTAGTCACACACAAGCAAATATCATGGCTATATCATCATCCAAGACCTATCTTAGGTGTCAGCACATGACTTCCCATGATGTTGGGATGAGTAATGCACACTCCTCTAAACCATAGATTTATATTTTTAGTTTTGATATTTGTTTTGATGCCATGGATTTTGTAATCCATGAGATTGGTATACATTTGACAGTATTTATAATTTCAACTTCATATATCTACCAATGTTGTTTCGTTTAGCTAAAAAATAAAATTCATTTTTATACTCATGTGGTCGATGTATACTTGTGTATATAGTCAAAGCAGCTTCTATTTCAATAGTTTATCCTTAAAAATCTCTATATTTCATGGTTTTTTCAATTTGTTGAGTCTTTGCTAAGTCTAGGTGTTGAATCCAAGTCCGAGTCAAAAATCAACTTGCCGAGTCCAAGACAAGTCTGAGTCTTGTAACACTAAGTTAAAGTTAGTCCATTGTTAGTTTGGGCATGCCTTGTAATTGTGTATAACCTCTCCCATGAGTCGAGATTCTCTAGAGGAAACCATTGAGAGTTAGTGCCTTCTAGCTTTGTTTGATAATTGAGGTTAGAAATTTAGTATCTTCCAACTTTATTTTACAATAAATTGGAGAAGTACAATTATAATCTTTTGAATTATTATTATGTCTCATATTTTCAAGATATCATAAAAAAAATTAAATAGATTTAAAGTGTAACGATTGTGTTTTTTTTTGCTTATTTAGATGTGGAAATATTATCAAGTGGGCCAAAAGATCCTTCACACAAGATCAAGAGAAATTGATTCTTTTGTAGTCTTGATTCGTGAATCATTATTCTATGGAAATTGTGTTATTATTTTTGGATGCCTTTGGTGTAGATCTTGTCATCATGCCACATGAAAGAGACTTTGCATGGGCATATGGTAGGTTGGTCCAAGGTACAAACAAAGTGAAGTGAAATTTTTGCAAGAGCGTATGCAATGGTGGCATAGACCACTTCAAATGGAAACAAGCCACAATGCATTACCTTGCCAAAAGTGTCCTTTGGATGTTACTTATCACGTGTAGTAGGCTATGAGAGCATATTCAACAAATAGGGACAAAAAGGCAAGGATAAGCACAAAAATGGGAACAATTTCTTTAGAGGCTAGGGTTGATCATCAAAGGGAGGTAGAACTACCACAATAGATGAATAAAGAGTCTTCATATACTCGTAATTCTATAGCTCACAAATCAAACATGGGGGATTGGGAATGTAGATGATGGAGGGGCACAATTTAATGCCTTCTTTGCACCTCATACTTCACCAGGATTGGAGCCCATTATAGAGAGTAACGGGTGGAGGAAAATGTTCACAATCAAATGAAGGCCATTGAGAATTTCAAGTACTATTCAAGCCTTTCATTCAATGTCGTTAAGTCTCCCTATTGGCAAGGTATGTCGGATGTAACTACAATTGCTGGTCTTGGGGTCAAAATCCCATCATAAGAGGCTTTTAGGATCAATATTATGAAGGGTGCAATACAAAATGTGATCAATCTTACTTAACATCATAGAGAGTGGACAAAGAAATTTTGCATTGTAATGTCAAATGGGTGGACAAATAGAAAGAGGCATACTTTCATCAACTTCCTTGTCTCATGCGACATTTGCACATCTTTCTAAATTTCGTGGACGTAAGTACCATGTTCAAAACCTAGCAAACAGGCACCATGTGTAGCGGGTCATTGCTCTTCCATCTACCATCACTTTACCTGGTTTTTCATTCCATCTACAATTATTTGAGCATACACTTCTCCATAACAAAATCCTACTTCCTTCCATATACTCATAATAAACCTTTCCACACCTCTCATGGCTTGAGATTGGTTGATGTTTAGTGTCACTTGCCTTCCATAACCAATTCATAATAAAGTAAATCTGTCTGTGAAATGTGCTAGTAAAATTTTTTCTTGAATTACACAACACAACCAGCACTATGCCAAATGGATTAGTGTTAGCTTCTAAAAGGAATAAACTGAAATTGCACTCAACGCCAAGAATGTGCACACAAGATCCTTTGAAAGGCGAGGTGCTAACATATGGCGGAGGAACTAAGCTACCAACTGAAAATTGAATTACAATTAAATGCTGATAGGCGGTGAACCAGCCATGAGAATTTCCACGCTACCACTTGAACAGTGGAGGGAAAACATTACAATACAAAACTAATTCATCTGTTGCGGCAAGCATCCACTTATGAGTGGGAATTCGCCACTTTTCAGTGGGTGACTAAAGAGAGATTAATTGTTCTTTCTCCACACTGGCGGTAAACCATCCAGGGGTTACAAATGTATGAAATTTAACACTAAAATATGCAGCAATCTAAATGACTGGAACAGTACTACTGTTTATAGTCTTACAATGAAAAACAACTGCAATCTTCAAATGTTATTACAATTTTTACAAAGCACAATGAAAGGATGATTTCCCCACTTGATAATCTCTCAATTATTGAAGCTTGAAACCAAAATCAGAAACTGAAGCAAACTGATATAAAAAAATCTGCAATCTGGAAATGATTACCAGCAACACTAAAACACCAAGAAATGAACAAAACTCTTACCACACTTTGCAAACTTCTACCAAATTGAAAGCTCATCAATTCATTGACTAGGTGATCATGAAACAAGCACTTTCCAAGCTCCAAATTCAACAAAACATCCAACACGAATTCCAAGGCATTAGAGGTATGGTATGGCCCTATGAGAGGGTCAACCTCACTTATAAAATCATTCACTTCACTATAAAATCTGTCCTTGCACAAAAAGAGACACCTCAAGCATTTAATTTGATAGGATCAATACCCATATGGAAATAAAATTTACCCTTGGAGCTGAATACAAATTCGCCTTGCAGCCATGACTGAACCAACAAACAGAAAACCACATAAATGCTCACAACTTCGTCAATATACCTCCAAACGTGATGAAACGAAGTGCAAAGGCTCTTTGGAGGATAGGCGCCCAAGTTGCAATGTTGAAACAGCTTCAAACCGCCTTCAATTATTTGGCACGAACTCCAATGCCCAACAAGAATGGTACGCCCTGCTAAAGGTGCAATTTTGCAATATAAAAATAATGACTTTGAATTAACTTCTAATCTCTTGTGGAAAGGGACGCCTTGTGCCAAGAATCACTTTGCCCAAATACCCAGAACAATATTTTATTTATTCAAAAAGTTGCTCATAAAAAACTACTTCAGCTGTATGAACACCAGCAACATAAAAACTGAAAATATCACCAAAATTCTCCAACTTTGAAGCTCAATTTGCTAGTCTGGATGAGAAGCAGTCTTAAAACCAACTAGGTGTTATCTTTCAAACACGAAATTGGACAAATGCTAGGAGGTAAGCATTCCTCGAAGCCAAATACATGAAGTCATTCTGACAGCATAACATTAGCATAAACAATGGATGATAAATGCTGGAGCAAACTCTCTCTTTTAAAGAACTTGAAGTGACTGTTGATTTTCCACCTCTTCTCTCCAAGGGACACCCAAAGAATTTGAATCATTTAATTTTTAAAAGATAAATAATTCCTCCTCAACTTTGGTGTCCAACTCCAAAACACATTTTAAACATAATAAAATATTAAATATTTCCTCATGAAGCATCCTCCCTTCATGAACACCTTTTAAAACAACTTCAAGTTATCATATTAGGCCAAGGGGGGGGTCAACTTAAAATTAAAACATTAATAACTTGAAATAACTCATTTCTCCCTTTTACACCTCAATAGCCAAATTCAACAATATTCAACTGCTCCAACTGAAATGGAAAACTTACTGAAGAGCTGCCAACTGGACCACTGCCAAAAATTAGAACTTACTAAAAATAGTAAATTCTGAGAAATGCCAAAAAACCTCCAAAGAAGGAAACCCTAATTTTACCTCCGACAAGCCTACAAATTTCCGGAAATAGGCTATCAATCATCGAAGAGCGTATGGCTAAAATGGGGACATTACAATCTGACCCTTTCCTCAATAACCAATCCAATACCTAACTGGGGGTAATCCTCGAGTAAGGTTTTTCAAATTGGATCTTTGACATCGTATTGGAGGATACATTACATTGGACACCATCACAATCACTCAACAATCCACTTTCCATAATAAGCAATTCACCTTCTATAATAAGCTATCCAACAATTCATAATAAGCTTTAAATCCATCACAACCCACCTTCCATAATAAATTGTCCCTTGTTGAGATTGACATTCATCAGATACAAACAAAACATCTTGCAAAACACTGCCTCCTTCTCCCTTGTGCGTACGGCCTCCTACTTTATGCGTACGGACTTCTTACTCTTCTCCAAACGTATAGTCTCCTCAATGCATACAGACTCATGTTTTTTAAGGCATACAGACTTTTGCTTCTGTTTGGTGAGTACGGCCTTCCGTACAGTGACCTTCCTTAGTCGTACAATGTGTGTTCTTCGTACAAGACTATGGACTCTGTTCTCCACATGTTGCCAATCTCTAGTGTGTACGGCTTGTTTATTGCTTTCCAGTCGTACAACCTTCATGTCCTTGCTTCATACGGGTGATGGTCTTAGTTGTACGGATTTCTCTTCGTATGGTTCTAACTTTCTCTGTTTTCATCGAGTGCTACCTGGCTCTGTCGCCTCTTTTTCTCCTCCTGGTTGTATCATTCCTTCATTACATTGTCGTACTCTTAACTTTCTTAACTCTAATTTGTAATTTTGCCTTCCTTCAACCCTCTAAGTGTTGAATGTTGGGTTTTCTCCAAGTCGTACACCTTTTATTAACTTCAATATTTTAATATTTCTCACTTTAATCTTTCTTCCCCTAGTTGCTTTTGATTTTCTCATTTTCTCACTTCTCCCTTTAATATCTTCCCCTTCATTTAATACTTTTTCCTTTTGTTTCTTTTATTTTTCCCCTTTTGTATTTTTTCTTTCTCCTCATTTTTTAATTTCTCCTCAGACTTTTTTCTATTTTTCTTTTCTCTCTCCTCTCTCTTCATTTTTTGCTTTTTATTATCTTCTCTCTCTTCTTTCTTATATTTTCTCTTCATTCCTCTTACTCCACCACCTTCTCTGACCTTTAACTCTAACACATAATGCCATTTATATGTGTGTGGGGGTCTCTTATAGCATTCTTCTTTGCAACAGGTCCCCATGTATTGTACATCAAACCATTTATCGAGTAAAGGAGCAGGACCAGTACCTTTAAAGTTGTCGTCGATGTATCTCTCTCTGTATTATTGGTACCATGTTACGTCCTCTCCTTCCACCGTCGATGGCCCGACTGGATTCAGTATCACTCTCCACAGTCCATCCATCGTTGCGATCTTCCTCACCCTCGATACCTTTCTTCTGTTCATTCTCATGTGCTTCAACTGGTCTTCCGTGTAGCCATCGATGTGAGATACGAACATGTCCTCAATCATTATGACTGTCTTCAAACAAGGGGCCATCTTCTCGCCGTAAGCCTCACATTTTTCATCAACCCACTCTTCATCTTCTTCATCGATATCCTTAGGCTGGCACTCGCTTCGTTCTTTGGCCACTTGTTCTTCTTTTTCCTTTTAAGCCTCCTTGTCCAACTCTTTAGCTAGGTACCCCTTCTTTATGCCTTCATATGGGGCCACGTATTTCTAGTGTCCACCCACTCGTCGCTAGAGCGCAGGTGTTTCGAACACAGCATTCATTAGGTGCTTGTGCATCGAGGGCACTGCAATACCTTCTACTTTCTTCTTTGCCAAACTTTCCTCGATAATCTGGTCTTTGCCTAATTCCGCCCAGACTCCTTCTGTTGCGTACTTGGGGCCTCCCAAGCCCCAATCGTGCTCTTCCATGGCCTTTTCATTTTGCACCGGCCAGTCTTCTCTAGTTGCATATCCCAACATGTTGATTTGCACAGGTTCCCTTCTTTCTTTATAGATTTTCAATTTTTACCCGTGCACTGGATCCTTCAACACCCTACCGTTTGGTCTTGCTAACTTGATTGCCCCATTGTCTCCAATTTCATGGATCTGAAATGGTCCCAGCCACCTAATTTTAAACTTACCTGGCTTGAGTTCGTTATGACCATTATATTTCAGCATTAACTGCCCCGACTAGAAGTTTTCCTGCCAGAGATGTTTTTCGTGCCAAAACTTTTGCTGGCTCTGGTGCACTTTCGTTGCCCACTGAGCAAGCACTCATCGGTCATCCAATTTGTTCAAATGAAACAATCTTTCCTTCAAGCTCTCTATATCTCCCAATCTATTTTCTACAGCAATTCTTAAGCTCAACACCAAATACTCCGCCGGTACGACAACTTCTTGCCCGTACATTAACTAGAAAGGTGTGTGGTCAGTTGTTACCTTGTATGTCGTACGACACGCCCAAAACACAGCTAGTAATCGTTCCTCCCAATCGGCCTCGATGCCACAGGACTTGTGAATGACTGATACCAATATTTTGTTCGTTGACTCTGCCTAACCGTTCGCCCTTGGATAGTACGAGATGGAGAGGCTGTCAAGGATCTTGAACTCTGTTGTCATTAGTCGTATGACATGATTCACAAAGTGACCTCCCTGGTCACTTGTGATCTGAATGGATATCTCGTACCATGTGACAATCTGCTCATACATGAATCTAGTCGTACTAACTGCAATGTTGTCCAGCAGTGCTCAGGCCTCCGCCCACTTGGTCAAGTACCCTGTAGCTACAACAATATACCTGCATCGGTGCAACTGACTGACCTTCAAGATCCCCCACCGTTCAAATAGCTCTTGAGGCTGGGACGAGAGAAGTGGCATAAAATCTCTCTTCAATGGTTTGCCAGCTCTCTAGTAGGTGTCGCATCCTACCACCCATTCCCGTACGTCCGTGTGTACCATCGGCCACCAGAGGCCTACCAACAAAACTTTTCTCGCTATGGCATCCAACCCATGTGTCCAACTGCCAATCCTTCGTGTGCTTCCTTCTGTACTCCTAGGATTTCTTCTTCCATGACACATCGTTGGAGCACTTGGACAGGTCCCATCTTGTATAACAGTTTGTTGATGAGTTGAAATGTTCTACTCTTCAACACCAATTTCCGCCATTCTGTCGGTGGCATGTCCTTCGAGAATGATGAGGTGGATAAGTATTCCCCAATCTTCTCGTACCACAAGGGCAATGCTACTATTTGGAACAAGTGTGCATCAAGGAAGTCTTTGTTTACTCCATTGGTTGGTTCGCCAACCCGTACTCTTGATTATTGGTCAGCGATGACATGACTCTTCCCCGGCCGCACGATGATGGTGAATGTGAATTCCTGCAAAAGTAGTAGCCATCGGCTTACCCTCCCTTGGATAATTGGCTTGTTCACCAGGTACATCAATGCTTGATGATCCACGTAAAAAGTGAAGGGGGTTGCCAATAGATAATGCTTGAACTTTTGTACAGCGTACACCATTCCCAAAGCTTCCCTCTTTGTCCTACTATAGTTTCTCTCCACACGAGATAGTAGCCAAATGAAGTACACTGGATGGTCCAATCCATGAGCGCCCACTTGTGCAAGTGTTGCTCCGATGGAAAAGTTCGAAGCATCTACGTGCACATGAAATTGTTTGTCCTAGTTTGGGTACGCCAAGATCAGGGAACTAATCAGCCATGTCTTCAATTCTTGAAATGTTGCTTCTTGTGCTTCCGTCCATTCGAACAATTGCCCCTTCCCTGTAAGTATGTCCAACAGGTACGAGATTTGAGCAAAATTCTTGATAAATCTTCTGTAATATCCTACGTGCCCAAGGAATGATTTCACTCCCGTGACATTCTGCGAAGTTTCCATCTATATGATCACCCGAATCTTGTCTGGATCATACTTCAGTCCTGCTTTGCAGATGATGTGTTTGAGCAGTTTTCCTTGAGGTACCATGAATCGGCACTTCTTGGGGTTGAGTGCTAACCGGGCTGCTCTACATCATTCCATACATTCCTGGAGGGCCTTCAGGTGTGTTTGCTCATTGCTGAAAATGGACCAATCGTCGAGGATTGCCTTGAAATTCCTTGTGGACATCTTGTCAAATATATGCAATATGATCCGCTAGAAGGTTGTCTTTAGTTTGTCCTCGGCTATGCTTATCTGGTTATATCCTAAAAACCCGTTGAGGAATGAATACATCTCATGTCCAGCCACTTCCTCTAAGATTGAATCAATGAATTGGATTGGAAAGGGATCCTTGATTGTCACCACATTGAGGCTTCAGAAGTCCACACATATTTTGATCTATCCAGACTCCTTCTTGAGAGATATTACTATAGATGACAGCAAATCACTCATTTCGACTTTAAATATAATTTTGGCCTCTAGCATTTTCTCAATCTCCTGTTACACCTTTGCGGCGTAATTCTTATTCATTAGATACGGCCTTTTCCGTACGGGCTATGCTCCAAGTATGAGTGGAATTTGATGTACGCACAGCTCCGGAGGTACGCCCTTCAAATCTTTGTAGGTCCATGCGAAGGCATCCTTTCTACTCCATGAAGATTTTGAAGGCGGTTGTTTTCAATACGGGATTCCAATCATCTCCCACCAATATCGTACGAGGGTTACCTTCTTCACCCAAGTTAACCTTCTTTATATTTGGTTCCTCGTACTTGATAACCTTATCTCCTTCGAAGTGGTGTGTTGGTGTGTCATCCACTCTGGCCACTCCTTTATATTCTCCGTACTCTAGACGGAGCGGTTGGCTTGTTGATGCTTCGTCCTCCCCTGTCCCTTCCTCTTTTACTTGTAGCATATTGCAATCTTGTTGAAAGACTTCGTAATCCTCCATTTGCCAATGGAATAGCCTGCTCAGTGAACTTGTTTCATCTTTCGAGCACTCTTGGAGGTCTAAGATTCCTTCGTCGTTTAGCTCTATGGTTCCTCCTTCCTCCATTCCATCTCCTTTCTCAGATTCAAAATCTGATGCTAATTCTTCGCTCACCATTTGATTTCTAAGGTCGATCACGTACTTCTTTCCATTGCTCTCTATGGATAGCGCATTTCTTTTCCAATTATGATTTTCCCTCGCTGCCACTAGCCATCCTCATCCAAGCAACACATCGTACGCCTTCCTCTATCATGGAATGACTACGAAGTTCAATAAGAATGGTTGCATTCCGATCACTACCTTTTGCGCCATCAGTGTTCCCAACAGTTTGATGCCATCCTGATCAACACTAACGAGTTGGCATGTCGATGGCCAAAGTGTTGGCCTTCTGAGACTCTTCCATGTGTATTCGGGTAGTACATTGACTCCCAATCCTTCGTTGATATTATTTGTCAAAATATTCCCTCTGATCTCCATCTGAACAACCGTTGAAATTTTTCCAATGTTTGTTTGAGAAGTACAGCATCAATGGTTTGTTCCCCATACGGTGGAAGTTCTGGTACCAATTCTTGCCTTCCTTCCTCCGATCTCAGCTGCTTGCCATCGCCGATTATGTTTGTCATTGCCAGTCCCAACTGTAGCAAAGTCTGGAAAAGGTCAGTTACTTTGATCAATACGGTGGTCTGCAATAATTGTCGTATGATGTTGGTTTCCGCCTCCGACCGCCGAGAGGTTCCTGGCTTCTTCAAAGGTACTTTGTTTTCCTTCACCATTGCCAATTCCACTTCGGCTTTTGCTTCCTTCATTCTTTGTTTCTCTGTACATGGATCTGGGTACGTGGCCTTTTTCACTTGTCCTCTGGTGATCGCCAGTACCTCTTGTCCTTCTACTTCCAGCATGTGGATACCCTTTTGCTTGGGGCATTCATTATCTTCATGGTTGCCTGGTCCACACCACTTACACAATCTTCCTCCCGAACTTTGACCGTTCTAGCAGTCCCTAGCCAAGTGGCCCCATTTGTTGAACTTCCTGCATTGGATCAAGGGCCTTCCTTTTGCATCGTACTGTATCTTGCTTCGCGGGGTACTATTGTTGCTCCTTCGGTTATTTCGATACCATCCAAGGACGCATTGGAATTGTTTTGGGATTTAGATGGTGTGTTTGGTGGTGTTGACAGTTCACCCTGAGCAAAGAGTAATTGTGCACTTCTATCCTTTAAATTGTATGGGCATTCCTTGACGGAATGTCCCATCACTTGGCAGATATCGCAGAATAACTTCTTCGGGCAATTTTCCTTCATGTGACCTTCCCCATTGCAATTTGTACACCACAGTTCTCTGGCCTCCTCCGTACTCTCCTTGGCAGCCTTTAATTCTTTCATCATCCTCAGCATGTCCTTTTGAAGTGCTTGCACCATTTTTGACTCTCCCTCACTATTGTTCGTACTCTCCCTGTCGTCCGTCTTCCTTTTCCCTTAGGACGTTTTATTTTTGCTTTCTATATCCATCGCCCAATCATACGCTTCCATGTACGATGGGGAAAATAGATTTTGCAAAGCAATCAAATTGAATTTTATTGCATTACAATACACATATTTATACAATGAAATATGATGAACCTCGTGAACTTCAAGTTCAACAAAATAACAACTAATATCCCAAATACACTATCCAACAAATAATAACAAGAATAAACAAACTATCTACGTGCAATAATGATGGAATATGAAATATCCCGAACCAATTTTTTCAAATTTTGCCAAGTACACAACAATGCAGAAAGCACCCATTAGGGTTAGTTCAATCAAACCAGCAGTTACAATTAACTCGTTGCCAAGAATGCGCACTCAATCTCAACAAGAGAGAGGCTGTCATATGGCTAGAGGATCATCAGTACATTAATTCAAACTGCAACTAGAACGTAACTTGAAATATTCCGAGCTAATTTTTTTTTTTTTTTTTTTCAATGATTCAGATTACAAATTACAAGCATGCACCCGTTAAGGTTAGATGAGAAAACCAAGAACGTGCAGGAAGCAACTCTAACCAGAATGGCGCCGATGATGGCGAGCATTGGTCAGAGGATCTAAAGAGATTGCTTAAGCTGTAACTCTAACCAGAATGGCACCGCTGAGGGTGAGCATTGGTCAGAGGGTCTTCTAGTCTAGTTGCAGAAAGAACTCGACGTCAAGTATGTGCTACCCAATCCAATGCGGAGTGAGGGGCGACCATATGACGGAGTGAATACAAAGCAAATACTGAAAGAGAAATACTGAGAAATGAAATTACCGACACCCAGAATGTGCTTGCTCATCCAGAATGGACAGTAGCGACCATAGGGCGGAGATCTAACAATTACAATAACTTAATTGAAACTGAGGATTACAACCAGATTCGGATAAGAAAGAAGACTGCTAGTACTACTGTCAGTTTGTACAAAATAATAAGAATTTGCCTGCCAATATCTCTTGAATTTAAAGGACCAGCATTACACCACAGAGAAGCACTTTTATCAAGTTTAGAAATGACTAACCCCAAATGTTTTCGGAGGTCAAGAGAGTGTTTTCTGTTTTTGCTTCAAATCTGCTCAATACAATAATATGACAGCAATATATAGATCTACTCAAATGCTCACAAAACCCTAATGACTTGCTCAAATGACGAGATCTCTGTTGCACAACAATCCTAACAATATGGCGCTCAAATTTATAACATGAAACCAACTCAAAATGCCCTTAATGAATAATGCACGATTTTCAAAGCAAGTACAATGGTACGGCCTGCTGAGAAATTCGACTTCCTTTTAAAAATTGATGCATCCAAAATAAAATCTGCAACTTTAGACAATGAAGCGCCTAGGCCTAACAAAGAGATATGAAAAGTACCCAGAACTAATTTTTTTGTTTTTTTCAAGCTATGAGTAAAACATGCAATCTGCTGTATGAAAAATGCAACTTAGGAAACCTCTAATATGCAGAAAACAGAAAACTAAATGATTACAATGATGCTTATAATGCACGAACTCAAATGCAACTCACAGTACAATAAATCACCGCTAGATGTTGTCTTGCAAACATGAAACGATGCCCAAACTAGGAGGTCTTCATCCCTCGAAGCAATCCAGAATCAATCTGGCAGCATAACGGTGTATTTTTCCAAGATAACCCAAATGATGCACAAGACTCCTTTTTTATAATTTCTGCTTGACTTCACGAAACCCTAGAATCTGTTTTTAGGTCAAAACCTTCATCTCCTCAAGAAGGCATACAAGATTAAGAAGATTCTCCGCCCCTCAATGCTTAAAATATTAAATCAACTCAAGGACTTTTAAACACAAGTCATTAAGTCCCAAGGGTCAACGTTTAATCCACTTAACAAAGAAGTCAAAACTGAGCAAAACAACTGACCCACTGAAGCAGGAAGTCAACCGAGCAGAACTCATCTGGAAAGCTGCTAAAAATAGAATTTACTAAAAATAGTAAATTCCAAAAGGTGCTCTGAATGCTGAGACGAACATACCACTGCGAAGCCCTCTGAAAACCCAGAAAGAATCCGCCATTAAAACTGTCATCTCCGAACAATGACCTCAAAATTAGGAAACCCTAATTTTAACTTCCGACTAGCCTCCGGGTTCCCAAGGAAAGGCTAACGGTCTCTGAAAATGTCAGGCTTGAAAAGGGGACATTACATAACTCTAACCAAGAATGTGTCCATGGTGGACGATCATATGGTCAGAGGATCCCTATCACTAATATTGCTAAAAGTAACTCAACACCAAGTATGTGCTACTCAATCCAGGATGGAAAAGAGGCGACCATATGGTGGAGATATTAAACTATAATGCAACACAAGTAAATAGGCGACAAGCCAGCCTCTTCCACTTATTCAGTGGGCAATACAAAGTATGAAATTAGCAAGAATAAGAAAGATGCTGACAGTACTACTGTTCAGCTTACAATATATTGAAGAATGTCTGTCAAGAGCACAAGATTAGAGCTGCAAAGTGCTGCAACAAGATAGAAGATTCTCCCTTGCTTAACAATTGCTCCAAGACCAAAATATCCACTCAAAGACCAATCTCAATGTTCTGTTTTGTGACAGACCTGCTCCAGAAAAGCTAAAACAACAACGCAGAAATTCATTAAACCACTCACTACTCCCTCAATACTCCACCAAAAGACCCCAAACCAAATGCAAAGGACTCCTAGAACAAGGGCGACCAAGTTGCAAGCAAGAAACTACACCCCAACCCCCACCATTATTTAATACGCTTCCCAATACACTCCAAGAGAGCCTGCCTGGCAAATAGGGGCGATTTTCTTTATAAATTCAAGTTCTCAATATTAAAATCTGCAAATTGGCACAAAGGGGCGCCCAACCTAAAGAAGATGAAATGTGCATTACCCAGAACAAAGATATTTTTATTTTTCAATATATGAGTGAAAACTACAAATCAGCTATGATATCAGCAACTCCAGAAAATGATATGAAATGCAAATAATTGAACTACAAAGCATTAACTCAAACAACAATGCAACCTCACTACAAAATCCACTCAATAACTAGCAAACCTCTCCACTAGGTGCTATCTCTCAAGCACGAAGTTGAGCCAAGGCTAGGAGGCATTCATTCCTCGAAGCAGTCCAACACCATTTCAGCAACATAACATTACTCAAGATATCAGATATCAAAATGAAGACCCAAAGCTCCCTTTTATAACTTTGAGAAGGCCCTCCAGAAGCTTCTAGAAAGCAAACCCTAATTTCAAATTTGAATTGACTCCTTTTCCCTCCAGTTTGGGTGCCCCCTTTCATAATGTTCAATCTTGACTTTATTAAAAATCCCCTCTTCATAAAATGGCGTCCCTTTCTCCAAGAAGTATTTTTGACTTTAGAAATATCAAAATAATTCCCCATGAGATGACCACCCTCAAAGTCCCCCTTTTTAAAACAACTTAAAGTCATATTATTAGGACAAGGGGTTATTTTATAAAATAAAACATTATTAACTTTAAATGACTTATTTCTCCAAAATGAACCCCTTAAGCCCAAAATCAGAATTACCCAATGAACTGCCAGAAAAGGAAAGCTTGCTGAGCTGATGCTGACTTGACCACTGCTAAAAATAGTAAATTCGGAAAGTTGCTCGGATCAAAGTGCATGCGACACCATTGCGAAGCTTTCTGAAAACCCAAAAAGAATCCAAAATCCAAAATCCCTGACTCCAAGCTGTAGCCGTCATAACTTACTAAAAATAGTAAGTCCGAAAAAGTTGCCCGACGCAGTTGCAAGTCATACCTCTGCGAAGCTCTCTGAAAACCCAAAAGGAATCCAGAATCCAAACAACCAAACTCCAACAAGCAAAACCCTAAATTTTCAAGAGAACCCATCAAACAGCCAGAAACCCTAATTCTGCCACTGACCAGCCGACAGCACATGGGAATAGGCTACCAATCACTGAAAAGTTAAGTGCTAAAAATGGGGACATTACAGAATATCCAACATTCCCCCCTTATTACATCATTGCTTTAAAGTACTAATAAGATAATCTTGAAAACTTTCAAAATTAAACACGTGCAAGAGGCTTTGTGAAGATATCGACTCGTTGATCCTATGTAGAGCAAAACTGGAGTTGATGTTATTTTGCTAAACGTGTTCTTGTATGAAGTGACAATCAACTTCAATATGCTTGGTCCATTCATGAAACACTAGATTACGAACAAGCTTGAGAACACTTTGATTGTCACAATAGAGGATAGTCAGTTGGTTTTGTGGTACCCCCAATCCTTCTAATATGCGACGTAACCAAACTGCTTCACAAACTACTGCACTTGTTGCACGATATTTTGCTTTTGTTCAGGAATGAGCAACTATGGCTTGTTTCTTACTTCCCCAAGAAATAGGACCTGAACCCAAGAAGAAAACAAATCTAGATGTGGATTTCCTATCATCAACTAATATTTGGTCGGGTATAAGTCAAGTAAATCAAACCTCCAATCATTTGTTGATAGAGAGTTGCACTCACCTGAGGAGATGAATCAAAAGCAGATAATTGCAAACTTGATTCCATTGGTGTAGACATGGGTTTGGAATCCATCATTCTGAATTTCTCAAGCAAGGTCTTGGCATATTTTCTTTGAGATACAAAGATATGGTGATTTGTCTGCCCATACATCTATATCAAAGGCCGAGGCAATCATTGCTGAAGTAGATCCCGAGATAGAGATTTGTCATGGATGCAAAGTTTTAGCCTCAATCCAAGCTCTGGAGAGACCATCTTGATTTGCATACCTGGTTGTCTCAATCATTGCTTCGAAGATGCATGTGATAACTAACTCATCAACATATACAATAACAATCACAATATCCCCCCCTTGATCCTTGAGATAGAGATTTGGATCTATGGATGCCTAGTAAAACCATGTTTTAGCAAATGTTCATCAATTTTAATATACCAAGCTCTTGGAGCTTGTTTGAGACCATAAAGGGACTTGACAAGTTTGCATACCTTTTTCTCTTTACTAGGTGCAACATATCCCTCTAATTGGGTCATATAGACCTCTTCCTTAAGGTGCCCATTAAGAAAGGCACTTTTTACATCCATTTGATACAATTTCCATCCAAATTGAGCAACTAAAGCAAAAATCATTCTAGTGGTTTTTTGTCATATCAAAGGCCTTCTTGAGATCATTCTTGGTTGTCTCAATCATTGCTTCGAAGATGCATGTGATAACTAACTCATCAACATATACAATAACAATCACAATATCCCCCCCTTGATCCTTGAGATAGAGATTTGGATCTATGGATGCCTAGTAAAACCATGTTTTAGCAAATGTTCATCAATTTTAATATACCAAGCTCTTGGAGCTTGTTTGAGACCATAAAGGGACTTGACAAGTTTGCATACCTTTTTCTCTTTACTAGGTGCAACATATCCCTCTAATTGGGTCATATAGACCTCTTCCTTAAGGTGCCCATTAAGAAAGGCACTTTTTACATCCATTTGATACAATTTCCATCCAAATTGAGCAACTAAAGCAAAAATCATTCTAGTGGTTTTTATCTTTGCAATGGGAGCAAATGTTTTCTCATAGTCTATTCCTTCTTTCTAGGCATAACCTTTAGCGACAAGTCTAGCCTTATATTTATCTATACTACCATCTTCTTTATACTAAGTTTTAAATATTCATTTACAACCAATTGCTTTCTTACCAGGTGGTAGATCAACAAGCTCCCAAGTGTTGTTTTTCATCAGAGATTGATACTTTGCATCCGTAGCCTCTTTCCAAGGCTTTGAGTCTAGTGCTTCCTAAACATTAGATGGCTCAAAATTTTCAACAACTGAAGTCACTAGTGCAAAGTTTACCTCATTCCGATCCATGTTGCGAATCCTCGGACCTGAAATGAAAGTGTCTAGGACTCCATCTAACTTTGCATCTCGAATGGTACTAATGTACCACTTTGGTAAAGGTTTTGTGACATCGGTGGGTGTTGACTGATTATCAACGTGCCCATCATTTTTACCATCCATGTTGAAAATAGGAGCACTATCTAAAGTAGAAGATGATGCGGGAGAACTTACATCATTCTTCTCATCAAAAATTACATCTCTACTAATGTATATCTTCTTTGTATTGGGATCCATAAGGCGATATGCTTTGCATTCATTACTATATCCTAGAAGAATATATTTCATTGATTTTTCATCTAGCTTTTTCCTTTTCTGTTTAGGGATGTGCATACAAGCAGTGCATCCAAACACACAAAGATGAGAGATAGAAGGCTTTACCCCTGTCCATGCTTCTTCTCGTGTAATGCCATCAAGTGCTTTGGTTGGTCCGTGATTCAAAAGATAAACTGTTGTGTGAACAGCTTCATCCCAATATGCACGCTCTAGTTGAGAATCTTTCAACATACTTCGGACCATCTCCACGATGATGCAATTTCTTCGTTCAACAACTCCATTTTGCTGAGGTGTGTATGTTGCAGTCAGTTGACATTGAATTTCATTTTCTTTCAGATATGTGGAGAATTCTATGTTGGTGTATTCCCCCCCTCGATCTGAGCGGAGGACACAAATACAGTGATTCGTATTTTTCTTCACCTGAGTGCGAAACTCTTTGAAATATGATAGAGCTTCATCTTTATGCTGCAAGCAATATACCCACATTTTCCTTGTATGATCATCAACAAGCAACTGAAAGTATTGTAGCCATTGTCACTAGGTGGCATAGGCCCGCATAGATCAATATGCACCAGCTGCAAAGGTTGGCTTGCACGATGCTCACTAGGATAGAAGGGTGCTCTATGTTGTTTTCCAGCAATACAACTAGAACAAATAGCACTCGACTTCTCAAGTGAGGGAAGCCCTTTGACCATGCATTTCTTACTAAGCGTTAGCAAGTAACTAGTGCTTAAATGACCAAATCTATGATGCCAAAGCAGAGCAAGATCTTCATCCTTAGTCACTAAGGCTTGATTATTAGCAACTATATCAAGCCTAAACATTTTTCCAATCTCAATAGCACTGGCAACAATTTTTTCATTATTAGGCTTATCTTTGATAAGACAAATCTTAGTATCCTAATGGGTATCAAACTCAATCCTAAGGTTGTGGTCAAGAAATTGATTAACAGAAAGAAGATTTTTGGTAAGTCCTGGCACATACAAGACATTAGTAAGCCTACAATGATTGATGCCAAAGTTCAAAGAGATGTCACCAATACCTTTGATTTCATGGGTGGTATCATCTCCAAGAGTGACTATACCAAAATGGGGTTTCAATGTGAGAAACCGCTCCTTCTGTCTAGTCATGTGCTTTGTAGCACCCGAATCCACATACTATATTGAGGTTGATTGTGAACCGTCTTCTGAAGTGTGGGCTGAAAACATGTATTCCTCATCTGGAGAATCTTCTGCTTCAACAACATTGCTTTATTATTAATGTTTATTCTTTTGCTCCCATTGTGGTTTGCCACTTTGAAGTGGCTTCTTTGGATGTGAATTGTCGAATGATCCTTTGTTGTTGAAGGAATTGTAGCAACAATTTTTCACATCATGTCCAACTCTCTCACATATTGGACACTCCATAGGCTTCTTGCCTTTATGACAAGTGGTCATTGCATGATCCTCCTCATGGTCATGCCTTAAAGATTCTTCTTTCTGGAGCAAATTCACGAGCTTCTCAAAAGTGGGTGTCGTCTCTATGACATTCAAAGTTGTCACAAAGATTTTATACCTGAAGGTAGTGCTCATAGAACAATAGGCACCAAAACTCCGTGATCGATTGTTTATCCCAATGCTTGTAATGAAGCTCTCAACTCTGCAATCCTTTTCAGAAAGGATTCCAATTGTTCTCCATTTCTCATCTTCAAGTTATGTAGTTGACTCTGCAAATTCAGGATCCGATTCTGATTCTTCACCTCATACACTGTTTCTAGCTTGTCCCAAGCATCTTTGGCTGTAGACGAGTCTCAGATGAAAGGTTGAACTTCATCAGACACATTGAACATGATGATTAATTTGGCATTTCTGTCAGCTTGATCAAAAATCTTCTGCTCATCAGCATCACTTAGATGTCATTTTGTCGTGCCACTAACCACATTCCAAACTTATTCAAACTCGAGTTGAGTTTTGAGTTTGGTCTTCCAGGCGGAATAATTATTTTTGCATAGCAAGTGCGACATTACATTGTGAAGGGTTGTCTGCTATCATTTATATTGTATGCTAAAGTAGAGATAACATGTGCTTAGAACCATCGATGAAACTCTTTTTCTAAGCCATTATGAATATAAGGAAAATATGTGTTTCTTATTGCATTTTGCTTCTGACATTTTCATATACAGGCTGTATTAAAGGCTGTTGTAAGAAAGACGTGAATCTTCTCTGTATGTGTATTTGACACCAAGTATGGGAGATTTTATAAGCATTTGTGAACAGGCTGATAGAAGAAGTGTTGTTGTGTCTGATGCTGTGTATTTGAGAATTCAACTTTGTTGAAAGGTATTTTGATTGATACATGTTAATGGCTTGAGCTGCTGAGAAAAAATATTTGCAGTTGCTTGTGTTTTGTCTAAGGGTATCTTTTAGAGTGATGTCTGTTTTGTGTCAAAACGGTGCCGTATTGTTAAAGGATGGATTTATTCTACTTTTACTACCATTTACTAGAAGTGCAGATTGCATAAGATTGCGTGGTGTTCGTGGAAGTTGAACAGATTTCCTTCTAAATATAAGAAGTCAATTGATTGAAGAATGATTCAATAAGGCAAAGAACGAGCTCTTTCAGATTTCATGCATTGTGGAGTTAGAGTTGATGTTCGATCAAATCTTTTTCAGCAAGTACCTGAGTTTGGACAGCGTATATATGAGTTTGAGCCTCACAGTTCATGTGAAGGCATTGCTTGAATCAGTGTTTTGCAGATTTGTATTCAAAGTCTAGAGTCGGTACTTCAGCCACTAAAGTTGGTGCTTTGGTGTATTCGGAGTTGGTGCTTCGAAGAAGAGTTGGTGCTCTCGGTAGGTTGGTGCTCACTAAATGAAATCGAAGTTGGTGCTTCGTGGAAGTTGGTGCTTCCAGTGAGTTGGTGCTCACTTATGTAACAAGGTTGGTGCCCTTTGGAGATAAATAAAAGCAATATTTTGCCATGGTTTTTTACCCGAAAGGGTTTTCCACATAATCCTAGTGTTTAACTCGTTAATGGTGTTTGTTGATGCTCTTAATGTTTTGATTTCTGATTTTCATGTTAAATCTGGTTTAAAGTTTTAAAAGTTCTGAAATACTGATTCACCCCCCCCCTCCCTCTCAGTATTTCCTGTGTGCTCTTCACGTCGAACCCTCTCTTGAGTTTCGTGCCCAATTGGTACTCAGTTCTTGTCTTTGTTAGGCTGTACGGGCATTAAAAGTTGTTCACGCGATCATTGTTGGTTACCAAGAGTACGTCCCCAGCTAGTGTATCGTTCCTCCTCTGCCCATTTGATTTGTTCTTCGTACCACTGCAATATTTGTTGCCTTCGATGTTCTTGGTCCTCCTCCACTTGAAGGTTCTGTAGGATGATGAAATGGCGGGCCAACAATCTTGGCAGACGGTTGAGAAGATGATCAACCTCATCGTTCATTTCCAATCTATCCCAGATCACTGCCTCAAGGATCTCTCGCCTGAGGGCTTCCCTCCGTACGTGATCTCTTAATGATATATTCCATAGATTTACCAAATCTTGTGTCAACTAGTCTTCCCTCTCTTCATTAGTTTCCACAAGCTCTTCCGTCGGTCGACCCATTACGCTGCCATCATACTCACGAGTGATTCCCTAGTCCGCTTAGAAAACGGCGCCAAATGTTTACTTCACTACGTATATTTCAATGTACTACAAAAGTAAACTAGATTGCAGAATAACATTGGAACATAGAAATCATTCACAGAAAAATTGCACAGGAAAGTATTTCATATCTTTATTCATATAGTTGGAGTATTACAATTCATCACATCTGTGCTAGTCCTCGAATACACACACTCGACATTATAAATAGTAACCGGCGTCAGTTGAAGATACCAACTGTCGGTAACTACCCGAGTACTAACTAATCCCGAGGACTAAATCCCCGACAAAACATTATTCTTTTATTTTATTTATTTCATTTGCTAATTAACTGCTTAAGCTGATCACATTCCCTTGCCTTACCAATTAGCCCACACGAACTCAGGAAATAGGCTAACGGTCTTCAAATTGATTAGGCCTAAGATTTTTAGCTTTTCAATTTGGGTGCTTGGGCCAAAATGGAGGTACGAGTATAATGCCTTAGACATCATCTAAACATCACAAACCTATGAAAACTTTCTCAGATCAGTTGTACATGATGGAAAGTGAGATGGGGTATGAAAACTTACAATACCTAACAAAACCTACCTACCAAATTTGCAAACCCTAGCCACCAATTTAAAAGAAACCAGCAACCATGTTGGGCTTGCTGGATTTCATCAAATGGGCAGTGGGCATTGTTTAGGCCTGCCCAGACAACAACCTAGGAGACTTGCCAATTCTAGTGAGTCCGGTAACTATAGAATTTCCACATACCCTTTTTATTTGCCTGCTATGATTCCATGCTTAATCACACTTTTCCTCAATCACTTCTGTTTTTGTAAAATGTTGAGCTTGAAAGTTACATAATTCTTTTTCTTTTCTTTTAGGGAAAAGGAATGAGGGCTTGAAGAAACAAAAAAAACTTTAAAAAGTGATAAACTGAATACCTGAAAAGCATCTTGGAATTCGTATAAGAATCTTACAAATCAAATTAAAATGGTCTCCCATTCCCAAAATCAAAATCAAGGAAAAGAAATCAAAGAAAAAAGCTGTAGACCCTGTAACCAATGGAAATTGGGAAAAATGAAACTGAAAACCAAATCTCTGCACTAAAAAACCTGTAATTTTGAATTTATAGAAAGTGAAATTTGTTGATAAATTCCCCAGTTTGTTACTCAGTTCATATTTTTCAATCAAAATCCTCTCTTTCCCAGTAATTTGACTGAGTCTGGCTGCCATAGCCATTTCAGAACATCAGTTAAACAATAAAAAGTCAGATAAGTGATAAAGCATTTCAGAGCACTCCTTGGTAGGGAAAAACGGGTCAGATAAATTCAGCTCTTCAAGTGGAGGAACAATTAGGGAAAAAGAATGCAGGAAAGTCGGTCCCCACATGTTCTTTCTCTTGGGGAAGTTGATTACATTAAAGAGTAGCATTCAGGCACCTAGGTTTGTATAGTCATAGCAGTAATGTGTGCTACTTTATAAATCCTTTGGCCAATGTTTTGTATGAACAAAGAAGAGAAAATTTAAATCGTACCTGTAGCAAATAAAAAAGCAAGTTTTTTTTTCCTAGCTCTAACAATAAAATAGCTGACACATAATGGAATAAATGATTTTAAACTCTATCAAGGTAAGTTCAATCAGGATAACTGCAGTGAAGCCTGGAAACATCTAGAATATGCACAAAGATACACAAGCTTAAAAGCTAGTCACATTTTTTACCTTTTATAAGGGAGCTACCAGGTTAAACAGAGCAATTTGAGGACCATTTGAAGAGATTGTTTAAAGTTTAAACCCTCTGATATTCAAAACTTAAACAATCAAATGTTTTCTCAGAACTTACCCTGAGATTTGTCATCTTTTGCCGTTTTATACTAAACCCTGACAGCAAAGGTGGCAAGTCAGATTTTGTGCTGTCTTTATCAGGCAAAAATCTTTGATCTGAAAATAATTCAATATCTCTCTTAGCTGCCATTTCAATAGCGACAAGGACTGCATGTCTCAATGGATGCCATTCACCATCTTTTGCAAACACCTCTAGTAAATCACTTGCTTTCAAATTTATGTTTTCATCTCTTTTATGTTCTGCATCCTTAACACCCTCATGTTCTGATTGAATCTCAACATTATGACAAGGTAGAGAAACAGTCCCTTCAAGTTGGATTTTTATATTTGAATCAGATTCTTGAGTGAGGCATTTGTTAGGGATAACCTGCCAAGAACCAGTTTGATCATGGCCACAAGCAATTATCTCTCTAAGTGAAGGATCAACAATGACCGCTCCATTGGCCAACTGCACAATACAAAACATGCAAACAGTATAATATAGCTTCAGAGATCTTATAAGGTTAAAAAAATTTCCTCAAATGGAGTAGCTTGTGCATATTTGGACATGTATCATTCTTTTGGGGAGTAAAAGAGGTAGTACTTTTATCATTGAATCTTCATAAAGCCACAAAAAGTTGATTATTTAATAGCACAATCTACTGGATGTTTATTTATTCTATTATCATTACAGATGTATTAAGGTCTATAAGCAAACAAAATTGTTCAATCAGATGGCCAGATATATCATGTAATAGAGCCCAAAGTAGCCCCCCCTAAAAATCTTCAATAAAAAGTATTGGTAAGAAAGCTTCAGCCTACAGCAGTAAATGTTCAACAATAATATGTTTCTCTTCTACACTACCAGAGGAAACATAACATAAAAAACGTAAGTATAAGGCAAATGCACTCTAAATCTCAATAATATTTAGGAAGTGCAAGCTGAAATTATGTATCAATATATGTTCAGATATTCTAACAGTCAATGTAATAATTGTGCCTGAAATCAAAAATTATTGAAGAATCTTGATAATCATACCTGACCACGTTTCTGCGCAAGCTTTGCATTTTCTATCGCAGCTTTCATAAAGAAGCATGCTAAGCTAGCCTCCTCTCCACTAAGTTCCTCAATAGCTTGGCTATCACTGATTTTACACCACACAAGTAACGACTTCCCAATCTTAGCCACAAGACACTGGCCATAAAAACATCCATTCCCATTATATAGAGAGATGTGTGGCTGGCAAATAACAAAAATTAACTACATAAAAGATGAATATCAAAAATTAAAATGGCAATCTACACTTTCAGCCAACACAATCTGTTTCTGATAAATCAAGGCATAAACTACACAAGTAATGATGTCTGAATTAGTATGTCTAAAAACTTATTGTTTCGAGAGCTTTAATAATAAATATTATAGATAGGATTACCATACAAAAAACAGCAAAAAGGAACATTGCATGCTATAGATGTACTTTGCTGAGAGAAATCCAATATTTTACTAGGAGTTGTCTATCAAAGTGCTACCATATGAAAACCAATCAAAAGATCATCTGAAAAAGATTATTTACATGCTATACTGCCACAATTAACTATGATGCAAAGCAAAAATCACTTGGACCTACAAGATTAAGAGAAAGGTTCTCCTCACAAGCACTTTCTTGTGTATTAAAAAAGTTGGACCATAAATTATTTGCTTGAAGAGCAGAGGTTCAGCCATGATTGGCCTGATAAGTTTGGGTAGTCTACATTACATGTGGAGAACTTAAAAATTCCCCAAACAAAAGTTTGAGTACACTACCCATCAAAAGTTGAAAGGGTCAACTTCCCTAGTGAATGCTGCAAATCTCTGTTATGCTGATTTGTCTAGCATTTTGGTTCAGATCTAGGTCCATTCCTTGTCCTCTTTAAATTAATGAAATTTGTAAGACACATTTCTGCATGAATCTCAGCAAGAATAACAATAGTATCATCTAGCACTCGATTCTTAAAATAATTAAAAACACACAGAATGATTATCAAGATATTCGGTATTAAATGAAGGAGCAAAATTCTCCTTATATGTGAGATACAAAAATCTATCCGTAAAGGATAAGATCAACAACTAATAAAGCAAAGGAAAAGAACTTAACTAAAAGAATAAAAGTGTTCCTAAAGTCTATCCTAACAACTTAATTGACCATATAAACTAAATCTTACAATATTACTTTAATACCCTCCCTTAATGGTTGATATGTTAACTACACCAAATTTATCACGAAATTTTACAAATTTGTCAAGACTCAAGGACTTGGTAGGAATGTTCTCGATCATGATGGATAAGAAGATGTTTTACAAGATCATTTAATGAAGATAAAAGACATTTGCAATCAATTGCAAGTCATAGGTCGCACAGTGGAAGAAGAAGACATGGTGGTTATAATGCTGAAAATTTTACCAGTCATATGAGAATTTCATAGAAACACTCAATATCACATCTAACAATGTTGACTTGAAGTTCAATGATTTGTGCACCTTGCAGCAGGACAGATGGAAGAAGCAGTTTGGTAGCAGCAATGATTACCCAAGTATGGAACAAACCTTTGCAAACAAGGACAGGGGCAAAGGCAAGTGGCCTCAAGAGAAAGGTCAAGGCAATTCTAATGATACTTTGAAGAATCTAAAGACTATAACATGTCATTATTCTGGTAAACTTGGTCACATGAAGAAGCACTGCAAAATGAGGTTGGCTGATCAAAAACCCGACCGGGGAGGGTCTCAAGAAAAGGCTCATGTCACAGAGCATTTTGAGCAAAATGAGTCAAACTTCTTTTCTTTCATGGCCAAAAACTAGCAAATCACTCCAATTCTTTTGCTTGGTACATCGATTATGGAGCATCTTGACATTTTACTCACATGAAGGATTGGTTCACGAAGTACACAGCTTGCTCCAATTCAATGATTTTCAATGGTGGTGAGAAGTATACAGTTGTCGGCAAAGGCAATGTTGAGATAACCTCTGGAGGGAAAACTCTTATTTTCCTCAATCTATACTATGTTTTGGGCATGGAGCTCAATTTGCTCTCAATAAGTCAAATTATGTGGCATTGTCCCAAGTTGGACATCATTTTCAACACACACAAGTGTCATATTGTTGACAAGGATTCCAAGAAAACCATCGCACTTGGCATAGAGGGTCATGTTCATATCGGCCTGTTGATACTGGAGAGGTTCAGGAGCATGTATAGGCAACCAAGAGTTCATCTACTTTTAGTACTCTTTGGCATCAATATTATGGGCATCTCAAACTATCTTATTTCTCTCAATTGGCTCAAGAGAAAATGGTAGAAGCTTTACCAGAAATCCAACAACAAATACAAGGTGTTTGCAGAGCTTTCCAAGCAAGGAAGCAACACAGATCTCCATTTTCAAAAGGATAGGCTTGGAGAGCACAAAGGTCCTTCAGCTGGTTCATGTAGATGTATGTGGACCAATGAATATGGCATCAGTCATTGGTGCTAGGTATTTTCTTTTGTTTGTTGATGATTTCAGTAGGAAAACGTGGGTATTTTTCCTAAAAGCAAAATCAAATATGTTTAAGGAAATTCAAAAATTCAAAGTATTAGTAGAAAGAGTCTAGTTGTTCAATAATCACTCTTAGGTCTGATAATGAGGGTTAATTATGTTTAAACAAATTCACGAACTTTTGTGCTTAACAAGGTATCAAACATCAATTCACCACACCTTACACTCCACAACAAAATGGAGTTGTTGAGAGACGAAACCATACTATTACAAAAATGGTTAGGTGTATGTTGGAGAATAGGAGTGTTCCCAAGAAGTTTTGGGTAGTGGCAATGTACACTACAATCTATCATCTCAATAGGTCTCCAAAACAGGCAGTAAAGGAGAAGAGCCTAGAGGAAGCATGGTCTAGGAGGAAACCAAAGGTGAGCCATCTAAATATTTTTGGTCCTATTGCATACATTTGGATTCCAGACACAAAGAGAACCAAACTGAATGTAATGAACCAGACCAATTTTTTTTTGTTTTTTCAAATGTAATTACAACCAACACACACCCGTTAAGGTTAGCTCTAAAACCCAAACGATGCGAAAACAACTCTAACCAAGGATGTACACCCGGATCCAGATGTGGGCAAGGTGTGAGCATATGGTCAGAGGATCTAATGCATATGCTGATCTAGAAGGGAACTCTAACCAAGAATGCGTCTAGGACAGACGAGCATATGGTCAGAGGATCAAATGCAAGATGAGCTAAAGTAACTCTAACCAAGGATGGCACCGAGTGATGGTGAGCATATGGTCAGAGCGTACCTACACTACTAACTGAAAGTAAATAGGCGGCAAGCCAGCCTCTTCCACTTGTTCAGTGGGAAGTACAAGTAATTCAAGAGAAGAAGTGAGAATTGCTGACAGTACTACTGTTCAGCTTACAATGAATTAGAGAACCTGCCAGGAACACAAGATTAGAAGCTTTCAATGCTGCAATAATTTTAGCTACCTCTCCAATGCTTACAAACCCTTTTAATATCAATTTCTCACTCAACTAATGAATTTTCCCAAGTCTGATATAATTGATTTTTGACAGAAAATGCACAGACCAGCAACATAGCAACTTACTAAAATGCTCACAATTCACTCAAAACTCACCCAAATCACATGAGACTAAATGCATTCAGCTCCTAGTATGATGGCGCCCCAAAAGTGACAGAGAAACCAACCCAAAAGACTCACATTTAATTTGCACAGAAATCAAGACAACCTCAGAAATGTACGACCCTCAAGGAGGGGCGATTTTGCTCCATAAAATCCAAGACACAAGCATAAAATCTGAAACTTGGTATACTTGGTCGCCCTTAGCAAAGAATCAGATTGGTTCAATACCCAGAACTGCAATATTTTTATTTCAAGAGATATGAGCAAATCTTACAATCAATTGTGATATTCAGCAACTCCAAAATGAGACAGAAAATGCAAACTAGAACTCCAAAATGCAAGATACTCAACTGAAATGCAAAACAAACCTATTACAAACTATCTCTCAACTAGTTGCTATCTTTCAAGCAAGAAGATGAGCCAATGCTAGGAGGTGTGCTTTCCTCGAAGCAAGTGCCTGAAGTCAATTTAGCAGCATAACGGTGTGGTAGACAAAAGATGAACAAATGAAGAGCTTAGGCCTGCATATATAGACTTGAGGAGAATCTTCTAGAAGCTTCAAGAAGGGCGCCCAATTTCAAATTTGACTTCCACTCAATTCCCTCCAAAGGTGGCGTCCTTTTTCACATAAGGTAATATTTCATTTTATAAAAATTAATCTTTTCCCCTCAAGTGGGCATCCCACTTCTCCAACCCTTAATTTTGCCTTAAAATATAAATTAACTCCTAATGAGACATTTCACCCATAAAGTCCCCTTTTTTAAAACAACATAAAGTTGTAATGCTAGGCCAAGGGGTTATAATATTAAAATATAACATTATAATATGAAAATAACTTATCTCTCCAGAAAATGCATCCAAAGGCCAAAAATCAAATTACCAACTGAACTGGTTGAAGACGAGAGCCAACTGCACTGTAGCCAACAAGACCACGGCCAGAAATAGAATTTACTAAAAATAGTAAATTCATGAAGTTACTTAGATCACCAAACGAACTATACCACTGTGAAGCTCTCTGAAAACCCAGAAAGAATCCGCAATCCAAATTCCAAACTTCAAGCAACAACCTCCACAAAAACAAGAAACCCTAATTTCACCATCCGAGTAGCCTACGGGTCTCCAGAATAGGCCAACGGTCAACTGAAGCGATCACAATTGAGAAGGGGACATTACACTGAACTGTTATGTTAGGTTTTGGTGAGGTATCCTCAGATTAGTTTGATCAGAGCGTGTAAGAAAAAACTGCACAGAGGAAAAAGAAAGAAACTATAAAAAAGATAATGTGATACTAAATTCGATAGCAGCAATCAAACGTTCACCTAAGAATTATAGACAAACAATGTTGATAGAATATTATTCTAGGTTAACAACTTAAGAAATTGATAGTATCACCTGAAATTTTGACAATCACTCAGGATACAAGAGGAGAATCAAGCCAAAATGTTTGTTTTACATGAGCTTAAAATATGATTATGGTTCCAAGTCAACAAAGAAAGAGTATAAACAACTTGGTATAGAATTAATCAAATCACAACATTAATAAAAGGTAATTCACCATATCGTCTTCAGCCAAATTGATAGATGAGTTAATAGAGGATTATTGCTCCATGCCCATTATGTTGGAATTACACTAAAGGTCCAATATGTAGCCAAATACTACTTATTTATGATATCTTAAGAAATATTCCATTAGTTGATTAAAATTTTCTTGTTACCAAAAGCTTACTAGTGAAATAAAATAAACCCACAACTGAAGTACTCTACTCACCATTGAAAACAAGCGATACTTATCAGATATCATAACTATTGTCTTCAATGAGAATTTGGAATTATGTCCATTATACTAAAGTTTAAAAATAAAATATAAAAACAAGTTAAAACTTATGACAAAGTAATGGACAAAACAAAAAACCACATACCATACATTTGGATGGTATGACGTTGGCCAATGTTGACATTGTGCCTCCCATTCTTCTCTTGATGATGCAGCATACTTGGGAACCTAAAAACAATAGAAACAAATATATTTAACAAAGTGAATTAATTTCTTTAATTTTTCAATTTGATCCTCATACTAATAACCAAAATCTTGAGATCTTCCCTGAAAAATTACAATAAGCATGGCACAATGACCTCTATCACACGTATGCATGTGTGCACAAATGCACATGGACATAGACACTAATAAGCACATGCACCCTCACATGCACATGCACACGTGCACATGAAGCTACTCGCACAACATACCCAAACATGTTGCACGCAAGGGCACACATGCACCCAAACACACACCCCAACACCCACATACATGTGCATACCCTCACACCCATGCATCCACATGCACACACCCGAATGCACATTTATGTACATATCAATGAATAAGTATATACTTCATGCATACACACAAATGCACAAGCACCAGCATTCCATAGGACCTAGCAAAAGTGTTTTTGTGTTTCTGGAAGATTATTTCTAGTACAGTTTAGCTTTAGAATAAATTGCCCAGGCCTATGTAAGCATGCCTAATATCATTCTACAATTGCCTCATTAAAATAAAATGCATTTCATCTTCTATTTCACTAAAGTTACATATATTAGAGTTTCTTTTTTCTCAATGTCTTTCGGAGGATCCATCTACTAGTTTCACTATGTAGTTCATGTGAATTAGTTCTTAATTTCATATTCTACTTCATTCAAACTACATGCCTTAGAAATTCTCTACTCTCAAGATATCTTTGAGGGGATCCACTTATTGGTTTCACTGTGTAGTTCATGTGAGTTGGTTCTAAGCTTTGCAATCATGGTTTTCATTCTAAGACAAATACTCTTGTGCTTGATTACTATTTTGTTTGTTCCAAAGGTTGTCAATGATTTTAGTTTGAAACATATGATTTCAATTTGTCCAAAACTATAAATGGCACGTCATGAAGATGCTCCAAATTCCAATACTTCAAGCAAGTATTTCAATGCTTCCAATGTATTTAGTCAAAGATTGGTTTAAAACAATTGTTCAATAATTATGAGGAGTCTATCTTGACCAAGTTTAGCAAGTCAGTGCATATTTATACCTATATGCATATGTCCATACATATATACACATACTAGTGTATATGTCTATATGTGTGTGTGGGCGTGTGCACCATAGAAAACTACTCAAGTCAACTTCAAGCAACCCAAGGAATTCATGTTTGATCCAAAATTCTCACTTCCACTTTGTCCACATATGCCCATGCAAATGCTTTCCTTTGAAGGGCAATAATATCGATAAATATATGCAAAGAAAAGCAATACTAACAAAATATTATAGGCAAAAGAGATTATATATACTTCTCACTTGTGTTTGACCCTAATCTATGTTGAGTATTTATAGGCACACCACTATAGGAAACCACTAAGCAATATTACAATGCAATGGATATAAAAACCATGGCCCTAAAAGAGAACCTATAACAGCCCAAAAATTTCATGCACGACCCCCCATCTCCCCTAGTAAAGGCACAAACTAAGGGCCCACTAGGTATATTGTGGTGTACACAAGTGTAAAACATGCAAAGTATACAAAAAATATCCAACTAGTCTCCCAACCCTTGAATATTTTGCATGGAGCATGCATGCAAAAATCAGCTGCTAAGGATAGATATGCCTATTGATTTCCTACACCAAGAAAATTTCTTGTATTAACTGACTCCATCAATGAGTCGACAACATTCTCCAACGCATCAACCTCCAATAATGCATTCTTGTCTCCATCTATGTCTCTAAAAAATGGCATTGCACATCAATATACTTTGTTCAAGCATAGTTAGTGGGGTTCTTTACCAAACAGATTCCACTTGATTATTGCAATATATCCTAACTTCTTTTATAAGAAACAATCATCTATACAAAACCTCTCTAACTATACAGCTTCCTCACATGTATGACTAGTTGCCATGTACTCAAATTTTATAATTAAAAATGAAAACATTTGCTTGCCTCTTGGTTTGAGGAAATAAATCTCGCTAAAAATTCCATTGTCTTTATCAAGTGGGTGTTTGCTGCCATGTGTACTATATGCCGAATAAAATGAGTGGATGGGGTTACCATGACACAAACCATTAAACTTATGGGAAGGGTCTAAACAGTAATATAATCCACACCCAGGTTGTTGGTATCATAGCATCAAAAAATCAGAAAAAATGGAGAAAAATTTGGATTATCAACAATCACTATATAGGCATTTCAATAGCCGAAGCCATTGGTAGCACCATAGGGTTAAGGGGTAGCGCCCCTTGTGGGGGTCTAGGGGCAACACCCCTAGCAGGGTCAAGGGGTAGCAAAGAGGTCAAGGGGCATGCTATTTTTCATAATTTGACCGCTTTTAACCAAGCTTCAAAACTCTTCCAAATCTTTCAAACTGTTGTCAATTTTTGTTCATTTTTTAATTAATAGCTAAGTACTATTAATCCAAGTTTTTTTAATTTTTCAGCCAAATTTTTTTTTTTTCACATTTTTATTGCAAACTAGTTTTTTCTACAACAAAATCCCAAGTAAATTTTCTAATGATTTGAATTTATACTTATATTTTTATTTTTAAAATACAAATTATTTTAATAATATACTATTTTTAATAATCCAAGCAGCCAAATAAATCACATTTTGGCAGTTAACTAGGCCAACTACGATATATCCAAAATTTAAAATTTTTTAGCTAAATAAATTGTGATTTGTTTTTACATTTTGAATATGAACTAGTTAATTATTTCTGTTTGGTCTGGGTTAGTTGTTAGGGTCTGAAATCCAATAACTTTTTTAATGAGGAATAGAATTTTTTTATTTTTTTATTTTTAAAATAATATGAATAATTTTAATATTCAACTATACTATTTTTTTAAAAAGATCGCTATGCTACAACATATCAACAACATATACTGTGAGTTCTCTCGTCTGCATTGCTTCTACCTCACACTATTTCATGCCCTCACAATGATTCCATTCATGTTGGGCATATTGGCAACTACGAACATTCTACATCAAATGGTGAAGGGGTTTCTAGTTCTCCTTTATGTGGTGTAAACATTGGCCAAACAGGTGGAAATCATATAAAAAAATGTTGAAAATCACTAAAAAATGATGTGCGCAATTTTAACATGGGTAGATAGGAATAAATAGGTCAACAAACGTTTATCGTGGTTTTTCTAAGGAAAAAGATGCTAGCAATGACATTTTGCGGTTTTGTCAATTAATCGTACATTCTTGGCGATTTTTGGTTCTATGGCTTGTACAATACTACATGTCAAAGCTACATTCAACCAATATTTTCTCAATAGGTTATGGCTCACTTCCTATGAGCCTAATTGTAATCTTCTACCTAAAGGGGGGTATCATATCCCTATTCCTAGATACTATGTCACTACCTTCACCCCCTAGTGACTATATGCATGTAATGATTAAACTATGGTGACCAATGAGGTCAACCTAAAATTTATAAGGGTGGGCTATTTCCTAATCTTTCTCAAGTATTTGTGATGGATCATTAATACGAACAATCTTCTTTCCATATATCAGATTACACCATAGTGGAGATGGGAGGACGTGTTGTGACCTTTTCACACATCGCCCCATCGCTGATGGGGACCCCCAGTTGCCTGCTAGTTTTTAGGGTTTTGTCTCCTTGCAACGGTTACGAGAGATCACTTTGCTTAGAGTTTCCAGTCAGTTTGCCAAGAGTTATCCGAGCCAAGTCGGGAATCCATGTTTGAATCAGTGCGTAGACGTCATGGAAGCGCTCAGAAGGCCCAAGAGACGAAGATCGACTGTGAATTCGGCCAATTCTAGACTTCCTATTTTTTTGGAAAGGGTTGCTTTTTCGATTTTTCATTTTTGCAATTTTTGGACCAAACAGGGTTCCCTATTTTTTAGGGTTGCTTTTTCTATTTTTAGAAAGTTTCTATTTTTGGAAAGTTTCTATTTTTAGAAGGGTCCCGAGTTCTGAAAACGCACTCAGAAGTTCGAAAAACTCACCAGAACTCTCAGAAAATCAAAAAGTAAAAATTTGAAAAATTTGAAAAATTTGCAAAAAAAGTTCAAAAAAACATGAAAATCAGACCAAAAACGTTCAAAAATCTGGAAAAACCAGTCAAAACCAGTCAAGATCAATCAGATCTGAAGGTGAAATCGTGAAAATCAAATCAAAAATGGTGAAGTTTGTGAGAAATCTGTTCAAATCTGGAGAATTCGCCATGGAAGAAGGATTGAGGAAGGATAAAAAATGTCAAAGAGGTCTCAAAGTCCGCCTTAAGCTTAAGATGCATGTCCATGTATGCTTCAAAGTCCGCCCTTGCATGTGAAGACATCCTTCAAAGTCCGCCATCTTCAAAGAGAAGACATCCCAAAGTCCACACCTCAAAGTATCCGCCCTTGAAAAAAGAGTCCGGAAAGACTTGGCTGAAGGTCATGGAAAGTCCGCCTAAGCATGCAAAGTAGAGGAAAATTAAAACTTCATTAAGTGTTGATGCCTACCAGCTAAGGAGAGTTTTGAAATTTGCTAAGTATGAAAGGTGGAAAATCCTTTCCAAAGGGATAAAATGATGAACAAATGCTAAAATGTTAAGGGAATTCGCCCTAGAAAAAAGGGACGTCCAAGATGCTCATCCCAAAGACTTAAGATAAGTCCGTCATGCACTTGGAAGAAGTTGGTAAAATAGCAAAGACATCCATGACGTTCGTCCAAGATGTCAAGGAAGTCCGCCCAAGATGATAAGATGGTAAGATTTTTGGCTAAGTGTCAAGGCCAAATCCAAAGAAAAGTTCGAGAATTCGCCTAAGTATAGAGGCTAATGGATAAGAAATGAAGATTTTGGCTAGACATCCGGACATTTTTGAGAGGACAAATGCCAAGATTGAAAGGACAAATGCTAAAGAGGATTGGGATATGGCGAAGAATGGAACGGAATATGCCTAACACGATGAGGGAAAAAGAGGCAAAATTTGCCTAAGTATGGAAAAGGCGAAGAAATTGTCAACTTTGGCTAAAGAAAAATGCACGAGGTAAAGGGAAAGGAAGGATCGTCCTTGACCAAAAGGATGAAGAATATGTCAGACGTCAGGAAAATTCAACCGGCAAAGACATTCGGACAAGGATATTGCCTAGAAAAATTCGACCGAGCAAGGAAATATTTGACTTTGGCAGAGCAAAAGAAGCTTAAAATCTCGCTTCGGCAAAGAAAAATGAGGATCTGGCAATGAAATCTTTGACGGAATGGCTTGAATTTTGGTTTGGCTAGACGAAATTAAGGACGAAATCGGAAAATACACTCTCAGCCAAGAAAAACGGAAGAACAATCGAGATAGCCATGGGTCCAAGACGAACGGGTTGGAATTAATTAAAATATTTTAATATTTTAATAATTAATTCTCAACTATTTGGAATTTAAAAATACCTTGGACGGAATCAAATTTGCCAGACACGAATCAGAAGAAAATGAAGTATGCCAGGCAAAGATGAAATCCAGCGAGAAAAATTAAATTCATCACGAATTTAATTAAAAAATTTAACGTTTATTTAAAAATTCGAAAAATCAAAGATAAGCATTAAATGAAAAATCGAATTTTTGAAGATCAAGGAGATTTGTCCGGATAAGTTCGAGACTGAGCCTTGTCGGAAAATAAAAGGAAAGTTGCCTGTTTGGAAAATGAAAACAAATCGAGGATCAAGAAGAAAGATGGCAGTTGCTAAATCGAATTCAATCCTTCAGCATTATAATGAGTTTCAGCAACTCATTTTTTCACACACAGCTGAAGAGAAATTTAATCTTTCTCGAAATCGTCAGGCAATCAATTCATCAATCGGCAAAGTCGAATTGTCCAGAAGGATAAGCAGTGTTATGCTGAAGAACTTTTTCGCGGGAAAAGGAAAAGAGTTTTTCAAAGCTGAATTCTTCTTGAAGAGGGGCGCACTTTTCAAAAAAATCAGATTTTTAAATCTGATTTGCATTTAACGATCCTTCTCTGAGGTTTGGTGATTGATCAATTAAATTTGCTATCTTTTTATGCCCTGTCATCTTGACGAAGTTCTGGCAAGAATTTTCAACTCCATCGAAGTCACTTTCAGCTTGCTTTTTCGCAATATTTTAATTATTTGAACAGCTGAAAGTTATTTTTTCGAATCCAAGGCACGAGGTTTAAATTATTTTAAAGGTCTTTATATTAATGTTAATTTTATGACTGCAGGTTGACGGACACGGCGGACAGATCATCAAGGAAGCTGAAAATGAAGTTCGCCAACAAGGGTGCCCAGAAGGAGACCAAGGTCATCTCAAAGTGGAAGAATGTCATGGACACTGACCTCGGACATGTGGACTTTGACGAATTCAAGCAAAGAGTATACGGTCAGAAGGGACTTCCCACGGCAATAGCCAGAAGAATGGTCAGAAACGGGATATTCCAAGCAGCTGGATTCCCTCCGGCAATGGATTGTGCAGAGTTAATGGTGGAATGTGCTCGCCATTATGATGCCCAAAAGAGACAGATCATCGCCCCTGACGGACGAGTCTTGGCACATTTGAACGAAGTTGTAATCCAAGAAACCTTTGGCATCCCTGAGCATTCAAGAACGGTCTATAAGACCAAAGAAGAAACCAAAATGCTATATGACAGCAAGTCAGATTTGTGCGCCACCACAGTCAACAAGGTGTGGATGGACAAGCCAAAACCATCAATCAAGAAGATGCCCAAGAGACCTCGCCGCACGGATTTCAAGGAAGATTTTGGAGATATCGTGCTGATGCTGAACAGGATCGCAGGCAATCCGCAGGGCGCCTTCTTTGAGAGCTGGATGTACTACTTCATCGACGAAGTCACCTCTGGAGTCAAAATGTTCAACTGGTCACGAATGATAAGTGACAACCTCCATGAGCAACTGATCAACCTTGAAGAGACCAAGTCTTTTCACATGAGTTCATATGTGATATACCTGTTGGCCAGATCATACAAATATCCAGGATTGATCTGCAAAGGCAAAATTGGCAACGGGGAGAACGAGCTCAAGCCTTACGACTGCTATCCTCAGCTCCAGTTGAAGGAGAAGACTCACTTCAGGAGGGTGCATGATGCATTCCTAATGCATATCACCAGAAAGCTTCAGGGAGGAGTGCACCAAAGGCTGAGCCATGAAGCAAAAAGTCTTATCAGCAAATATGGGTCTTGGTTCATCCAGTTCCCTAAATTCACATATATTAGGATCCAGGGATTTACTGGAAATCCCTATAAATTGCCTATCTATCCGACTAATCGGATGGTATTGCTCGAGGTTTTGAGACAATTAGAAGAGTACCAGAATATTCAGAGGCCGACCAAGAAAGCGTCCGTCACATTCCCTTTCTTCATCGGGAACATGCTAGAGTACTGCCCATCCGCCCAAGCAGCTGAGAGTGCACGGTTGGAGATCCAATGGTACCCTTTCACGGCATACAAGTCCAGGGTCAATTATGACCCACATCATAACATCCGGACAGTGGAAGGAAGAAGATATAAGCACAGAACGGAACTGGAGGATTATTGGGCAAATGCTGCCGATGAATACGAGATCAGACGGAAGATGTGGTCCAGGATGTCCGTGGATTTCATGAGAACAATCGAGTTCTGTCGAGTGCCTGACCAGCTACAAGACGATGGAAACCATGTCCAGCCTCGCTTTGAGGAAAGCCGACCTCTCCCTCCAGTGAAGTGGTCAGAGCCAGAGCACGCAGACCTAGCCACCCTAATGAGGCCAGTGACGAAATATTCTCAGTGGTGGGTTGATGATCATGTTCAGGAATTGAGACAAAAAGGAATCACGCTCACATATGATCTGTTGAGCGAATCAGAGTCATATTCCTCTAATGCTGGGGCATCCCATCAAGACATGGCCGGTTGGAGAGAAAAGAAAAGAAATGGTGCCAAGTGCAGAACCTGTTTCCAAGAAGCATAAAGGAGGACCTTCTCGGTCAGCGGCGTCCAGGAATGTTGACCATTTGGTGGCTAATATAGACGACTCCTTGGTTGAGATGCTCGAACCTCTTGCAGCTCAGGAAGTGAACAATGAACCTATCCAATTAGATGATGAAGAGCCTGCATCACCAACAGGCACAGAGATTTTAGGTTCAGACAATGACATAGAAGCTCGGGACAATGACTTAGAAGGAATGATTTCTGCCCTCAGAGGGATAGTGGATGTTCCGAATGAGGAGGAAGTTCAAGTAGAGGATGGCATCGAACAGTCGACCATTCCAGACTGGCTGTTGGAAAGAATGAAAATCCAGGTGCCTGCTGAGGCTCAACAAGAAGAAGAGGACGATACTGCCGATTTCTTGGCAAGATTAGAACAAGTTGCTACCAAGAAGCCCGCCAAGAAGTTTTCCACCATCCAGAGGAACGAGACAGGTAACCGTTCCGTGCACATTGCAGTACCTACAGTGGACAAGCCACAGGACGAAATCACTCCGCAGGAGTATGCTATCACCATTGTTGACCTTGGTCCGACCTCGAAAGGTTAGGAAGTAGAAGAGTTAGATAATTCCGTCTCGACCATCAAAGCGAGACTGGAAAAAGAAGTGGCCAAGAAGAAGGAGTACAAGAAGGAGGTCGAACGTCTCAAAGAATATATTCATCATTTGACCCAGCCACTTGATCAGGGCAATGCAACTGTTCCTCCTCTCCTCAATTCATCACAGGAGATGACTCAGGAAGTTGAGCATGGAATGGTGACGGCCAGGGAAGCACAAGACTGGATGGCAAGTGAAGGCACGGAAGCGGCCTTGTTCATGGAGAGGTTGGCGCTTGCTTATGGACGAACCTCTTCGTTTCTTTCTAGGTTGATGGATATGGCAGAGACATGGGATGGTATCCCGGATATGCAAGAAAGGCTTATTCCGAGCCTTAGAATTTTGAAGAGCACTCCGAGGGAGGAGTTAGTTGATAAAAGGGTGATCGCTGCAGGGGCAGCATATGATTTTCATCACTGGTTTTGGGCAGTGACAATAAGAGAAGAAGTATTGGAGAAGGCGAGAATCGATGGGCTTGGAATTGAAGAACAGGTCAGGAAAATCCAGGAGAAGATGTGCATGATAACTACAGATGTGTTCGACCGTGAAGTCATCCGGGAGAACGACATGCAGTTAGAGAGACTGAAGCAAAAAGTTCAAGAAACTTTCTTCTCGACCACTGGACCGTTTTCGAAGCAGGACTTCACGAGAGTGGCAAGACTCTCATCCATTCGAAAGGAATTTGAGAAGCGGGAGGCAGATTGGGAAAGTACCTTTGCCAGATGCGCCGAGAAGTTGGACGGACTAGAATTCCGGATCAGCATGTTACCTCCTGTCACGATGGACGAAGTCATTGCCGTAGTGTCCAGATTCGCCAAGCACAATGCCACTCAAATGGATAAGGACGCCTCTCCTTGATTATAGCTGGAACTGCCACTTTTCTGATAGTTTTCTGATGGTTAACTCTTGTTGTTTTGGGAAACCCTAATTAGGGTTTGGTTGTAACAATCTGGGCCGTTAATCTTGTTTAAATCTCGGCCGTCTATTTCATTTTTGGAGCTCTATATAAACTAGTGCTCTCTCATTTTCATTTTGTGTGGAGACTTGTTATGTATATTGTCGCATTGAGACTATTTTGAATGATAAAAGCTCTTGAGCATGATTTGCCTTGAATCACTTCTTATTGTTGAATAGTAAGCGAGGTTACATATTATCTTCCGCCATAGATTAGAATTAAAGTTAGATTAAATAGAATTTGCTTTGAAAAGTTGTTAATTGAATGAAAGATTGATCGTATCGACTCATTGGTGAAGTGTAGCTCATACTTTCTTCGGATGAATGATTTTCATCCGATGCGTAAAGTTAGCCTGAGCTCCTAAGTGTGGAAGCCTAACTTCAACCTTATCCGAGGTTTGAATATCATTCTCACAACCCCTTTGAAGATTGCACCCATTTTTGCGTATGTTGTCCAACAGGAGGCGAAACAAAATGTGGTTTATTTCGCTTCACCAAGTCCTTACTGTCTCTTGATTTCTTAGGCTTAGATTAGACTCTCTAAACCCTATTCTTTTGCCATTTTTTTGAGATCCATTGAAAGTCCCAACTAAGAGCCCTCAATGATACATCTCCTAAGTCCTGAACTTGCAAAGATATTCTTACGTAAGTCCCCTTGTTCATTACCAGCAAATCACAACGACCACTGAACTTATCCACACGTCGAGACCCGACTAAAGAAACCTTGGAATCGCCATATGATCTTCTTTGCAATCTTAGCATACGCGGTGGTTTTTCAAGAGAGGATAAAGTGTCTTTGGACATTTTTATTCTGAATGTTTGGTGGATGATAAAACACACATCAACAGGACGCAAAGGGGACATCCCCACCGTCCTCAAATAGCCCAACTAGCAAGAAATGGGAGGAAACGTCCCTCGTCATACTAGGGATGGCTAGCCGTCTCCTATGGACAGGGAGCTTCCTAGGTTAAAAAAACATTTAAAAATTTGATTTTTTAAATATTTCGTCCTCCTTTCTAAGGTGATATTTAAGTTTGGGCTGTTTGACATTTTGTCAAACACGTGGCATCCAAAGTGACAGTTCTGATTTCTGCATGTTTATGCTTGTGTTTGATTGAATTTTAAAGCCAAATCATTTGCATAAAACGTAGAAATGATAACTACTATCATAACATCAACAAATATGAAACATTCAACCTCAAAATTGATTTGATTTTATTTGCACTATATCAAGTCTGAATACATTGCATTAGTTAGCGATGCATGGGACATTTTACAGTTCTTATTTTGGACCTTCCGAGGAGTGAGGTTTCTTTGTAGTAGAGATTGCTTGGGGACAAGCAATTTCAGGAAGGGCGGACTATAATGTCCCCTTGTTCACGAGCATCAAAGTTGGGGAATTAGCCTATTTCCTGACCCTCGTAGGATAATGGGGTTTTGGATAGAGGGTCACTTGGACAGGCACTTGGTCGTAAAATTACAGTGTCGATCTCCAGAGTATGGTGGCAGGGTGAATTATGGCATTTGGCGTTATATTTGTGCTTAAATTAATGATACTCACCTTTTATTTCATCATCTTTGGCCTAGGGACCATGTGTCTTTAAAATGAAGGGGTCACTTTATATTTTTCAGTTACTATTCATTCATAAAGTGAAAAATGTTATAACTTAAGTGAATAGTGCTCACTTTTATGAATAGTATTTTTCAATGCAAAAACATATATCTAGAAGGAAAAGTTCGACCCTCTTCATGTTGAAGTTATTTTGCTTGCTTGGCTTGTGAGTTGGAGTTTGGGAGAGAGGGAAAACTAGGGTTTCCTGATTTCTGTAGTGGGTGAGCCTAGAGGGGGCTTGTTATTCGCGTACGAGCTACTTGAGGGTGTGAAATACCACCTTAAGGTTGCTGATCTGAGTTTAGATGCTTCATTTGAAGTCATAGTTTGCTGTTAAAGGTTATTTTGAGCATTTTTTGAGTGGTTTATGGACTGCCATAGACTCCATTTCCATTTACCAAAGAGCTGCTTGCATTTTGAAGGATTTTGGGACTGATATGATAAGCTACAGCCAGCTGCCATTATCTTGAGGGTTTCTCAGCCAAAAGAAAAAAAAACGCCTCTTTAAAGGGGCTGCTATCACTTCAAAAGGGGGCGCCCTTGTTCTAGAAAGCCTTCCAATATGGATTTTGTGGGGAGAAGTGGGTATTTCAGTTGTTGTGAGCAATTGATTGGGGTTTTTTACTGTAGCAAATCACTATTCACAGTGCTGTATGGCTGTAAGTTAAATTATTGCATAAGATGTATCTAGTTTTGAATCCTATGTAATTTATCTATTTTCTATGATCTATTATGTAATGAAGAACTCATATTTGGCTTCAAAATTGAGTATTTTATTCGACGTATCTCAGTAGATTAGTTTATTAGAAGTTTCTACTTCATGTACATGCTCTTTAGTACTTATTTAGCATTTTTAGCAAGCAAACTCAAAACACAAAAGACGGACTACAAAACCAAAACAAAAGTTAGACCTACAAACTCAGTGAAAACAAATCAGCCGAGTGGTGGAACACTACATTGGGGTGGATGGAGCAGTGATCCATGTGGTTGGGTTTGTTGCATCCTCAAGTCAGATAACCAAGAACCTAGGCACCCAATTGCTATTCATGACCAATCAAGCTCTTTTTCTTCACCAAGTACTCTTAAATTAGGAGCTTTGTACTTTGATTCACCCTTTCCATTGTGGTATAAATTGAATAAGGTCATATTTATATTTATGTTGCTGATTAAAAATATTTTTGTATTTACTTTTGCTAGTAAAAATAAAAATAAAACTAGGTGGCTCCTATGGTTGGTTTTTACAAAGCTTTGAGTGTAATATAACATGTCTCTTTTTCACCCACGTCAAGCTAGTCTTTAAAAGACATAAATCAGTATATCAAAATACATTAATTCTCTGCAATATTTAAATAAATATACAAGCATGCAGAAAGACATATGAAAATCAACTCCCAAGAATATGAAATGACAAATATTTTAACAAAATATACTAAATTTTTACAATAAAAGAATTCTAATGATACCTTGTTATGCAATCTTGGAGAACTTTGTGAAAACCATGTTTCGTCCGCCTCAGATTGACAATGAACAAAGCATGAGTTGATAAACATGCCTAGAAGTTTAGATCCTTCAAATGCTTTCAGTGCAAGAAGCATATCAGTCCTAAAATCTGTTGATAATCCAATTGTATGTCAATAAAAACTCTATAAACTCATAAAAAACAATACTTCTTAATAATAAAAACTAGAAATGGAAAAAATTACTAGAGTTGTTGAGTAGCATCATCAGAAAATTTAACAAATGTTAAGAAGAAAAACAATAAAAAGTGTTTCCTGAGACACAAGTGAGGTAGAATATAGTTACAAGGAGGTGAATCCCAGCCCATCAGTATCACATATTAGGAGGCTATCATAGACACAAGAATATCCTCACATTCTCGAATTAAAAATACTATTTATTTGATAATTAAAAATATTCATATTTTTAAGTTCATTTGAGGATGCAATTTCACATTGAGTTTTTAAAAATATCAGAATTTTATTTTCTAATGATAAAATTATAAATTGAAAGCTTCTCAAAATATTTAAGAGAAAATGTCACAACTGAATAATTCATCCATCCATTTATTTGCTTATGTTAAGTTTTGTTAATTAATGAATTTAAATATGCTGTCACTCCCTAAAAAGAAGCTTCCTTAGCAGTTAGATACGGCTATGGCAATTGAAGCTACGAACTAGGTAAATCCCCACCAAAGCCAAAGGTAAATCTCTTGGGTTTATTTGGCTTTATAGAATGCCAAATTGATCATATTTATTGAGAGTTTCAAAAGAGAAGGTTTACTTTCATATACTTTCACAGGGACATGTTGTGTATCATTTGTTTTCCTTTTCTCTCTCTTTATTTTCATGGGGTGATCTCTTCCCTTGTTGCAGGGAGCGGGGCGTGAGTGCACCTTAAAATCAATGAAATCATTCAAGCATGCATAGTAGTAATGCTTGTACATGGTATACAAATGTAATGTAAAGTTCTATTAATAATAATTTTACTAGTCTCTTCAAATAAGATATAGCATTTTTTAATCAAGACTTAAATCATATTACAATTAAAAATTAAGTAATTTTCTTTTATCCTTGATTGTACTAATCTACAGTCTTCCTATGCTCTATTGGTGCATTATGCAAAAAAATAACAAACAATGGATACGGAATTATTTACAGCTAAGGATGCAGTCTTTTGAGCATTGTTCTCTTCAATAATTCCCTCGACTGTGGAGCTCACTTTAAAAATTAAATTCAATGATGATACACAATGCCTCCTTCCCAACACAATTGTGGTCGTCACTGCTAATTTTAACCATAAATGGTTAAATTTTGAATGCTAACTGATGAGAGCTTGGTTTGCAGCCAAATGAGCCATTGACATTCTTCTTGGCTGCCATACAGACTTTCAGAATGGACATTATATGTGGCAAGGCCCCAGCTGTATGGTAAAACTGTTGTACGTTATCCTTTCAGGTGCAGCCCTACTTGCAATATGGTTGCAACATGTGGTATAGCATGAAGGCCATCTGGGAACTTGTTGCAGAAGGCAGTTTTCATAGAAAAAAATTAATTTAGGTGCCTTTGCATGTCAATTGTTCCTGTCATTGGCAATGCATATTCAGCATTTCTTAATCGGTCTGTTGCTTTGTTTTTTGTTTCTGGACTTGCGTTGCCTTCAAATCTGTTTTGTTCTTGCTCTATGCAAATAAGTTACTACATAGTTATTTCTTTGCTCTACTTATCTCACTTACTAGTCTACAGTGGTGCTTAATTAGAATTTTTTGCTGCCTATAAGTTTTAGTGTAATGTAGTTCTTCAAATGTATATGGTGACAGAATAATTTTATTGCTTGAAAAACTAAATAAACAGTAGCATTAGTCCCTTTTGGTGCTAGCAATATTATCTAAGGTGGGTGTGGAGACCATGCCATTCTACCCTTATCATCTATGTGTAAATATGGAAATTTGCAATTGTCATTGTCAATTATAGCAAGCTTTCCATCTTGGTGCTATTCTTTCAGCATATTAGCTTGCTTTGGTGATTTTTGATATAGTTTTATTGAATGATTTCTGATCTTGGTGCTATGATTTCAGCATATTGGCTTGCTTTGGTACTTTTTGATATAGTTTCATTGAATGTATTTTGATTGTTCTTTGGGCATTATGTTTTTTCCAAGCTGCCAGTTCTGGTATAGGATTGGTCATGGGTACGAGGTTTTGGTATGCCAGTACGGAAATTTTTTCCTTGGGTACGATACATTTGGGTATGGATGTATTATTTATATAGATATGCAAAAAAAATCAATGTTACCTGGGGACGCGTCCCTGGGTCTAAACCCCCTTGTCCCCATCCCGAAAACGGCTAGGGGGACGACAACAGTGTACCATCTTCTTTTTATTTTGATTTTCATATCGTAATTGGATAAAAAACTATATTGGCAACGAATTTTTAACAAAAATGTTATAAGCTAAGTTTCTATAACGTATATACTATATATGCATGCTTTATCCTTGTTTTCATATGAATATTTAATGTTTCCCTATATATTTTAAATTTTTCTATATTTTATATATTTGTCCCTTGTTGTCCCTAAATTTGGCCTCAAAAATCGGAAACTTGGGGACTCGTCCTGCCATCCCCGTCCTGGAAACTTGGGGTAACCCTAAAAAAATATATATATATACAAAATTGCAAATACATTTGATATATCATATAATATATTGTATTTTATAATAATAATGACATTTGAATCTTTGATAGTATGATACTTCATCATCAATCAATGATATTATGATAGTCATAAAGATAATTGTCTAAGTTGTCAATTTTGGTCTCCACTCCCAGACCCCCTCATTATAATCAAGTTTCTTATGTGACAAGAGATCCCAATAACTAGTGGGGGTTGGGAGTAGAGACCCCAATGTGGTTGAAGGGAAACACCCTTCATGGGGATCTGGTGGCATGCCCCCGATGAGGTTGAGGGGCAACACCCCCAATGGGATTGAGGCACAATGCCCCTTGAGGGGGTTTGGGGGAAACACCCCATGCAAGGTTGAGGGATAGCAACCCTCGCAAGGTCCACACAAACCTTCATAGCGCAAACCATTTTCACAATTTTATCACTTAACAACAAAATTAAGTAGTTTGCAATTGTTCTTCTAAGAAAAAATCAACTACGTTTCAAAATACAAAAATGGCATAGGAAGAATGAATTTGTGTGAAATAGAATTGTGTTTTCCAAACAACAAACATAAGGGTACTTTTTAGGGTTTTCTAAAATGTTTTAGTATTTAAAAAATTCTATTTTAATATTGTTTTGGGCGTTATAATTATTTTTTTCCCATCGGAGCAATTGGGAGCGCTTTGGAGTGCACAAGGAGCGTCCCTGCCGCCCCGGGTTTGCTATGGGTATGCCTAGGGTATACCCATAGTGAACTTGGGGTAGTAGGGACACTCCTTGACCACTCTTGGGATGCTCTTGTTGCTGCTCCCAAACCCGATCCAGTTGGGTATGGGAACGAGAACCGGTTCAAGAGAACCTAGTAACTTAGTGTTTTTTTAATTATGTACATAAAAAATTGTTTTGTAGATCTATTTTGGTTCTAATGCTTTTGAATATAGATTTGTAACATCTCTCAAGAAAAAGAACCTTTTGGGGCAGCTCCAACTGTTGTAAATATACATAGAGAAAACTACTACTATAAACTGGCTTTACAGCCTTTGGTCGTGACTACAACTACATCACAACCCTTCTTTTGATATGGATACATTTTATTATAAATTAAAGAAAAATAAATAAAAAAGGATAACTAACAATTAAGAATAAAAGTATGTCATATAAAAGTATATTTAATAGGTCTCTCAAAATCTCAATAAACAACAAAGTTAAAATGCAAATAGATCACCAAAAAACTAACAATTTCTCACTTAAAAACATTGATTAATTGAAAATTCCACTCTCTTTTTTTGAAGGAAATGCTGAACCTTTGAGGCATCCACCTTAAATTGCTTTTGGAATGGAAAGCATTCTATATATTATGTTTCTTTTCTTAGTTCTCTAAGGCTTAAATTTAGGTTTTTGTCAAATCTAATGTT
>VDFB02274996.1:0-67072 GCA_007258455.2 Sequoia sempervirens
AACCCTGCTATTCTGCTAAGAAGATTGATCATATCATTAATTTCCTCTTTAAAATCAGACCGATACAACTTGGGTATCCGGGTCACCCAAGGTCTTGATTTGAGAAGCCATTTAGAATTGATATGTTTGATACAATCATTCTTTTTCTGCTCGAAATGTTTGTGAGCACTCTTCAATGTGATCTCTGAATATGTAGTAGCATCAGGACCTCTCAAAATTCTATTGATTGTCTCAGCATCAAGTCTGATAACTACGTTGCCGTCATCGTCCTTGATAGTTCTAGATTCTCTATCAAAGTGTGCTGCACATGCAAGGACGAATTCTGGCTCTAGGGCAGCAACAGGGAAAGAAGAGACCAGATGAGTATGACTTCTCAGCAATTTCCGCATGTCAGGAGAAGTAGATTTCTCAGCTCTTCCAAGAAACTCAGACATATCAACATGCCCAATTTCTGTGTCCTTGATTTCGTCAATATTCGAAACCACGTGAGATGGGGAAATCTCATTCTGATATTTATCAAATTTGTATTTCATCTTCTTGCTTTTAGGAGAAGTTGGTTCGTTTGTCATTGAACAGGAATCTGCAAGACTGCGGTGAAAACCCCATAAGGTTAGAACATCATCAGCATCAACGTGAGTGGACATGGTGAAACTCAAACCCTAGGACAATGAAATGGTCTTTAGAAAAATGATGGAAAGTGAATGGTGAAGACGAATTCGGGTCTTGATGGAATGATGGCAATCAAAAACAACGTTTTGTCTTCTTGGAACAGCAAGACAAAGAGGTTTTTTTTAGCTTGGATTTGGAATTTTGTCCAAGAAAGGTCAACTTTTGTGCTTTTTAAGGCATTTGGGGTTTTTAAATGACTATGGCAATTTTCAATAAAAGGCAGTCGGGATTTTTGGGACATTTAACAATTTTACAATTTTGCAATTTTGAAAATTGCAATTCCAGTTGTAAATCCCGACTTGCATTTTTGAACTAAAAACCCGAAAATGTGAATGAAGGAGAATCTTATAACCTTGTGAAAAATGACAATGGAGGATTTGAGGTGGATGAAGGCGAAATGATATATGGAAGCTTTATTGCTGAAAAGATGGATGAAGGCGAAATGAAGTAAAAGTTTATTGTTGGAATGGCGAAATGATGAAAAAAAATGCGTTTTCATTATATAAGGCATTTTAAGAGTGGAAAATGCGTTGGTATGAAGTCGAATAATATGAGGAAGGTATGTGAGGTACAAAGTATATGAAATGAAGGGCGGATTTGGATGAGATGAAGGGAAATGAAGGGTACGTGGAATATGAAAGGTATATAATAAAAACGCGTTTTGAATAAAGATAAGGTAGATGGCAATGATAATGCATTTTGAAAAGGGCGAACTAAATAACAGTGAGAACGCATTATATAAAGGTGGACAAAAACTAAGAATACGCGTTTTAGTTAAGACAAAAACAAATATCAACAAATATATATAAAATCCGATTTTGACAAAGACAGAAAAAACGTGTAGAAATAAAAACGGCTTTTGAATAAAGATGATAAAATCTGAAACGCAATACATGAATGACAATGACGTTAATATAAAATGATAAGTAACAGAAAAACGTTTAAAAAGAGACTAAGAAAAATGTAACATACCTGAAAACGAGTTTGCAAATGAAAATAATGATGAAGAAACCCTAGGCGCATCCAGAAAATGAAAGAGTGATGGCTATTTACTGATAAAAATCCGAACTTCAAGCTTTGAGGTCGATGAAATCTCCTTAAAAGAGGGAAGTCAAAGCCAAAAAGGATTCAAATAACTCGAATGAGAACAACATCGGAGTTTTTGAAGTCTTTTGCTACATAAAATGTCATCAAAACATGAAATCGGGGTTTTAAGAAGTCAACGCATTTTAACTTGGCAAAATCGGGCCTTTAAGATCATTTAACAATTTCATTTGAGACAAATTCGGGCTTTTGGGAAGTTTTAAATAGAATCGGACCTTTTTAATCAAATAACAATTTTGCATAAAGCAAATCGGGTTTTTAAAGCCACATAACAATTTTGCTTTTTGTCAAAACATGAAGACTTAACAAAAATTCGGACTTTTAGAGTCACTTAAGCAATTTCGGGATTTTAAAGAACTTTAGCAATTTTGCCTTTAAGTTAAAATTTTCCCTTTCTGCTGAGTTGCTCCAAAAACCCGAATTTGGTCAAAAAGACACTAAAAATGACTCAGAAATGGACAAAAACGGAAACAAAAGAGGGAAAAAGAGTAGCCCAAAGGTTAATAAACCTAAAACTAAGATTTGTCACTCTTTGCACCTCGTAATGTGTGCCTTAGAGAAGAAAAGTCTCAAATTTTATGAAAATTTTGATTGGTTATCTGAATTTTTAAAACGAGTCAAAAATTCAGGACAACAGATTTCTTTTCCTCGGTATCAAATTGATCGATTTTGACAGTTTTCAATCCTGAACTCAAAGCTCAGATTTTTGGGGAAATCTATCACATATCGGAATCAGTTTATGGGTATCCCCTTTGTATCTTGCTCCAGCTAAAGTTGCTATATCTTCTTCAAATTGGGCTGAATATTTGTTTTATGTGAGTCTATTTCTATATGGACCTATTGAACCTTGATGATTTCATGACCACCTACAGCTACTATTTCAGCTCATCTGTAACAGCCATATGATATACTCCACATCTTATGGGTTGGAACTTGACTTCTCCCCCATTTCCTCCTTAGTAGCCTGTGAACCAAAACCGGACTTTTCTACTGGTTCTATACAACCGTGTTACATTCTCCAGGTTCAGATGGGATTTTGATCTCACTATCCTGAATTTCCTAAGTACATTGATCTCTCTGAAGAATATGCATATTCGCCAAAGAATTCTTGATATTCTAACTATCTGACAGTCCTCCTTTTGCAAATTTGAAATATGTTCAACCTTATTTATGCAGCTTTGAATAGACATTCAGGAAAAATATGAATTAGTATCTTACTGGTTATGATATTCAGAGAAACCAAGATGTGGTGTTTAATTGCACAAGCATACAACATTTTCTCCAATTTCAGTGTCTGGGCTGCTATGTAACTATGTGACCCAATTTTTGCTTTGTGGGTGGTCATATAATGCAATAGGTCTTCAATGGCCTTTGCTTCACTCCACTCTGCTCTCTTTTTCCTTCCCTTGATTGAGTTTTTCCTTTGAACAGTTCTGCCAATGCAGTGCCAGAAATGGATCTTGGTCTCTTTCTCTGCAATCTTAAACAATTTAGTTGTTGACTTTGAAGGAAGATCAATTTCAGTTTTGAATTCCATTCAAGCAATGCCTGCCTTCTAAGCAGATTTTGAAGTGTCAATTGATTACTTTCTGATTCGGTTTCTTGATGATCTGCTTTCTGATTCTATTACTCTGCCCTTGATTTCAAATAATCTCTCTGTATGCTTCTAGATTTCAACATGTCAGAACACTATAGATTCTTTTCTTTACTTCTAATGAAATAGTTTATGATGCTTCTGCTCTGCCTTAACACTCTCAGATGACTCTGTCAGAACCTAGTATTATCAGTTTTATCAGATGTGCGATTGGATGCTACAACTTCAACTACCAAAAAGACAAACAGAAAGATATGGTGTTTTCTTCTTCAGCTAGGTAGCAAGGATATCATAATGCTGTGTGGCATTTGGCCAATCTGAATGGATTAGTTTCAGTGCTTAGTTGCAATGCTAACAGCTCTGTTATAACTGCTAGTAGAATACTGGGTTTCTAGTTGCCTCCGATCCTCTCAGCTTATTTTCCAGGCAAATTCTTTGGGGCTGTTCTCAGTTAGATGGCAATGGTTTTTGATATGAGTTGGGGCCCCAAATCAAACCCCATATTTAACTATCATAAAAACAAAAGTAGTAATGACTCGGTATCCCTTGATGGTTTTTCACTTCATATGAAAGATAGACTGTTGTACCTCTCCATAACAGTAAGAAAACAAAATCTATTTTATAAAAAACAAAGAATATATCTCTTGACTTCAGCTTTGAGGTTCAAGTTGAGATTTTGGTTTTCATCTATTTCTTCTCCTCTCCAAAGAGGTGTTCTTTTTCTTTTCACCATAATTTTTTGATTACTACTGTTTTCAAATATGCTTCAAGTACACTGAAAATGACATGCCTGTCAAAATATTTTAGTGAGAAAAAAGATGACACAAAAACAGGTTTAAAATACAAAACTAAATGACCTGTCAGAAATATGACCAGAAGATATTTTTGAAGGCTTTCAGAAAAAGACGCTATCAATATGCCTGAAATTGCAAGAATCTCATCGAAGTGCAAGTTTCAAATACTAAGTTTACAGGATAGCTTACCAGTCTTTTGGATCACGCTCTTGAGCATCATTAGCTGAAGTGAATTCATATGCGGCTAGATTTTGTATTACACCATCTGGTAGTTTATATATTATCCAAGATCCTGTGGAAAGGAAAGTGCAATACTACCGATTAATAACTATTAGCACCCAAATAGCTTTCCTCAGTACCAGGTACAGCTTCTGCAACAAAATTAGGCACTACCAGATTTATTAGTTTAGCATCAGTGCTCTTGTAAATACTACCATATGTTGATAACACATTCAAGAGAAGAAATAAAATGAAAATTAAACTTCTACATCATATGATGCAGCACAATAAATGTAAATTTTTCCCAATTATAAGAGTGATTTGTATGCCTTCCAAATAGCTTTCCTTAGTACCAGGTACAGCTTCTGCAACAAAATTAGGCACTACCAGATTTATTAGTTTAGAATCAGTGCTCTTGTAAATACTACCATATGTTGATAACACATTCAAGAGAAGAAATAAAATGAAAATTAAACTTCTACATCATATGATGCAGCACAATAAATGTAAATTTTTTCCAAATTATAAGAGTGATTTGTATGCCTTCCAAGGTATACAATGCACAACATTGTCATTATCTTTATTCCATCCTAGAAGGAACATACTATGCTTGAAGCAAATACGTAATGTTCATTGGTGTTTTCCTTTGGCTTTGACTCAGGAAATTACATTTGTTTTTGACATGTTGTGGACCCAAACTCATTACCCTAGACAAACTTTACAATTTGCCAATGTTTAACAAAATTCCTTTGCCTTCATTTCACTCCCTTCCATTGCTGAGTTGTAAACACTATGCATTTATAACCCACTTTAAAAATTCCTCGCATACCCACAAAAGGTACAAGTAATGCATTTCGAGTAATATATCACATAAAACAGAAGAATAATCTACTAGTTTAATTTTGAATTGCATGACTATCATAGCATATCCTCTCACAAACAGCCACAGTCATCAAATAACTTCCATTTATGGTAAGAAGCACACAAAATACATTTTCTGTACACAACTACATGATATTGTTTCAGACATTTAATTGTGTGCCCAAGCTAATGTTTTGTTTTTTTCTGTAGACATTGATTATTTGTCTTGAAAGTCACTTCTTGGCTCAGTGACGGTGTTCCAGTTGCATACCACAACTTGGTTTTGTTTTAGTCTAGCGACCTAGCATTTGTAAACATAGGCATATTGTTAAATATCGAAAGTCCAATAATGACAGATATTCCTACAAGGATACAGCAAAACTTTATATTTAGGGTAGAATAGTGTGAGATATCTATAGCTGAACTAAGAGTTTTTAGTTTTAATTGACGGTTCTATTGGGGGCCTCACCCATAAATTCATACACTTATATATACTTATTTTAAAAAGGGCAGATAAAACATGCCATCACAACTGCCTCCACACACCACAATAAATCATACAAACAACAGAGGAACAAAAAAAAACTGCCCCACCCAAGCAGACCCTCCAAAACACTCTGAAAATAGAAAAATAAATAAATTTGAAAGCTTCCTTCCCAACTGCAAAGAGGAACAGCAAAGAGTACCTGCACATCCTAATCTATCACTAAAAGGGATTTTCCATCCTTTATAATCACTAAACCAAGGGAAACTTGAACCTCACAGCCACTGCCACTGCAGCCAACCACTCTTGCACCCACACCAGAGCCACCATCATCCTTCTCACCAACTTTCTTTCAACTGGCCTCATCTGCATGATGGAAGTGAACCCTAGGCTCAACTTTAGTCCTCTTTGAAAACCCACACAAGCCATCATCTGATAGAGAATAAAGAATGAAAACCTTTAGACCACCAAATCCTCCTGCAAATACAGTTTTAATCTCACATTACAGTGATCGAATCTCCTCTTCTAGTCTGTTCTCCATTTCTTCCTCTTCTTCCACCATTTATATCAAGCTAGTGACCCCTAGAACAGCTTCAATTTAGGCTATGTTACCAAATCCACCATGGCACCGGTTGGATCCACAATCCAGTTTGGATTGCCTATGGATGCAAACATGGCATAGATCTAGGGAGGCGGGTTTGTTGGGGATGAACCTAGGTGAACTTGGGGAGATCCAAGAAAACTCAACCAAACCTAGGGTTAAATTGTCCATTTTTCTACATATAAAAAAAATTGCTTTTATTTTTATAAATTTCCACCTTTGACATTTTTTTTTGCTGCTTTTTTAAAATTTTCCACCTTTGGCTGCCCCCAGATCTCTTGAAGGGCGCTGCCCCTTGAACCCACTAGGCGCACTACCTCCAAACCCCCATAAAGTTGTGGGATATGGAGCCAAAGCAACTTGACTTGGATGCTTCCACTTCCCAACATGTTTCACTTAAGGAGTCTAAAAGCAAGCATACTTTTGGTGTGTGGCAATGGCAGTACTTGTGGTTCTTCAAATGTTCCTACATCATCTAATGTCAATGATGATGCTAATGTTGATGATTTAGAAAATCCATATGACCCTGAAAATTGATTGTTGAACTTGGCATTATTATTTTAATATTGAGCTAGAAGTTTGAACAATCAATATTTCATAATATTTATGTTTTATGTTTTAAATGACATTAGAGTTTATGGCGGTTTTGTTGATTATATTATATATTTATGTTTTATGTTTTAAATGACATTAGAGTTTATGGTGGTTTTGTTGATTATATTATGCTCTGTGGTATTCTAAACTTGATTCTTGTTTTTAGCCACTCTTGCACCCACATTTATTCATACGCTCTTATATAAGTTCTATTCATCGCATGCCCATACATGCGGTCCCCTTTTCTCATATACAAAGAAGTATATAAAGTGGTTGACGGTTGCCGAGAACTTCCAACAGTCGGCAACTACCAAGGGCAACTGCTTACAACTGAGAAACCAATTATTGCAACTAACAAAAGACTAATACAATTATTTTGTTAACTACAAACAAAAAATAAAAATATGAATTAAAACAATAATTTTTTTTGCAGACCATAGCTTAATAAGGAATTGGAAAAAAAACCAGCAGATTTTGTATCACTATAAGTGCCAATATATTAAAAAAAAGTAGCTGTTCCATTCTTTGAAGTATAAAAAAATTGAATTTAGAACATAGAAGCTATAAATTAGATTTTAAAAATGAGGTTTCAAATGTCTTATAGACAGAAAGTATAAATTATAGAAGCATATTCACTGTTTCATCACAAAACAAAAACAACTTAAAAATTGTAAATTTAAGATAAAAATGTATGTTAAACAAATTGTCTATTATTTGCTATTTGTAAACAAAACAAAAACTAAAAAATTAAAATTAAAAAACTTGTTACAAACTTACTATTTACAAATGAAAAATAACAAAGAAAATCTAAAAATCTTAAGTGTAAATTGTAACAATGCAAATGGAAAATAATGAAATGAGAAAAATTAATATTAGTAGAATAACAATTTCCCAATAAAGCATAATGTTTTTTTAATGCTTTTATCTGATTTAAAATTGATGCCCAAGGGGGATATCCTAATGTCCCCAGGATGTCACAGGGATGACATATTGCCCCTTTCAAGTCCCTAAACAGGGGGAAGTCCCTGTATTATGAATTCTTTTTGAGATGGGGAGCGGATGTTTTGTCCCCACAACCCATTCCTAGAATGTGGGGTTCCCTGAAACTGTTTAAAAATTCCACGTAGATTAGGATATATGCTGTGTTGGTTGATTCTTATTTTTAATATTATTTTGTGATTTTGGTGAGTTTAGGGTTTTCTTCTCCTTTGATTATAAATTGAGGGAATACCTTAATAGTTGTATCTCATTCTCCCTTTCCAAATCAAAGTAATATACAGAGCTGTTACTAATCTCCTTTGTATATTACAATCCAATTTGCAAGTGTAAATCCTTTGCGCAAGCATGTTCCTATAATATCCCCAACTCAAACCATGAGGATTAACAGCATATTGGTTGTCCTTTCCTTGGATTACCCAAGAGGAAGAGGACTTAGACCATCATAGGGTATTTTTTGGAGTCTTTGGCTTGTTCTCAATTCTATTCTTAAGTTGCGTGCACGTCTTTTAATGCAACTTAAGTGAACTTAAGTTATTTTACGTTGAGGGCACATCTTTTTAGGAAACTTAAGTGACTCCTAGCCAAAAGGCTTAAGTTGTCCCCTTTTTATATACTTTAAGTGACTTTTAAAAAGCATGTGACAAAAGGCAAAAGGGGGCATAGGGTTTCAAGGAGCTTATTGGATCAATTTTTAGGTTTTTAATGTCGAGCTTTGGATTAAGAGGTGGTGATTCAAGGGCTGAGATTAATTCATCTCTCTGGGAGTAATTATATAACTCTAGGGTTCTTTTAGAGACCATTATGTGGTGAGTTTTTTGTTTATTGTTGTTGCAACTTGGCCTAAGGTCTGAAACCCTTGAGTATCCCTGGTTTTGAAGAGACATACGGACTCCCCCTAGTCAAAAGGGTATGTTTTGATGGAAGAGCTTTGGTTTGTGAAACCCTAGCACATCATCTTTCCTAGGCTGCAATTGTTTATCAGGTTTGGAGGCCAATTTCGAGGTGAAATTCAGAGTTGAAGGTTCAGATTTGGTTCAACTATGGCATGATATTTTCACATTTCTGAGCATTCTTGAGGACAGCAACAAAAGTGCAAGTAAATCAGACCTAGCACTACCTTGTCTTGGGAGTTTCACGCCATATTTGAGGGTGGCTAGGGTTTGAACAAAGATTAAGGTATTTTGTATCTAAAATCTACATACTTTATTCTTCTTCATCTCAGAAAAATTAAAGAAAAACCATTGTGTTTCTTTTTTGGAATTTCTGGGCAGAAATAAGAGGATTCTTTGTACCTTTCCTAAGTTCAATAATACTCAGAAATTTATTTCTTATAGCAGTAAAATCAGATCATTAATCTGATTATAAATTTGAGTTTGTTGTTGAAATTCTTATATGCAAATTAAGTTTCAGAATTTTTTGTGCCCTAGTTTTGGAAATATTGTTATTTTTCTATTATCCCTATTTAGGGATATTACAGTGGTATCAAAGCTGCAAGACTCGGCAGCCTGTTTGGGTTGGTTGTATGCGTGGAAAAGGTGGTCATAACCTGGAAAAACATAAGGAAATAATGGCAGGCAGCAATCAACCACCATCATCTAGTGAAGAGGAGGCAAAACAAATATTTGTAGAAATGTTAAGACTGCTACAAATAGCAATCTTTATTTGAGTCAGATGGCTCATAACATAGCAAATGGAAGAAATCTGGTGCATACGGAGAGAGAAGAAAATGGTAAAGCTGTAGAAAACAATGACCATTCTACCAACAAATCTATGGATTCATCACAATCCAGACCTTTCATGCCTACATTCATACAAGAGGATGAGCTTACATAAGAGGAACTTATGGAGGACAATGAGGATGCTGAAATTTTGGCTAAGTATCAAGCTTTGGGGTAGATTTTCAATCAGCCATCTCATTTAAAGATTACTTGGAGGTCGCAAAACACACCAAGCCAAAGCAAAAACAATGGAATCAAGGGAAGCAGAAATATGGGTTGTAGAAAAGGTTGGGACGTTTATCCTTGCTGAGTTTTGATGGATCATCCAAGAGTACAGCTAGGGCTTGGATTCAAAAATTGGATACTTAACTTGCCCTGAATCAGATGAAGGAGATTGGGGCCATCAAATTTGCTACCTTTCACCTTGAAGGAGTTGCACATGAGTGGCGGTATCATGGTTAAGTGGCACAAGGTCATGGTGCAATAATCTCTTATGATCAGTTTTGCACTACATAGAGTGGTTTGATCGCAAGGATTTAGAGGCACACTCCAGATAATTGGCTCAGTTGAGATAGGTTGGGACACTTGATGCATACATTTTAGAGTTTCAGCGGTTATCAATAATGGCTTCTGATGTAACTGGGAAGAGGTTGATTTCTTGGTTTATAGAGGGTTTGATAGAACCTCTTGAGGGTTGGGTCAAAGCTTTTCATCCGCCATCCTTGCAAGATGCTATTAAGTGTGCAAGGAATATGGAGCTATCTACACCACAGGCTAGGTTTCCTAGCAAGTTTCCGTAGAGACCCTTATCGCAGAGTTTTCTGTGGAAGGACAAGAAGCCAAAATATACTAGACCAGCGAGTGAGATGACTAGGCTAGTTGGTGGTGCACCTCATGATTTGAGGGATGAGTTGAGATGAAAGAGGCATTGCTTTGATTGTCATGAGCCTTGGACACCTAGACATAAGTGTAGGAGTGGGGTTAAGACCCACTGGATTGAGGTCTTTGTAGAACCTAGTGATGATGAGTTGGAGGGGACACAGGTTCATGATGAGCAGCATGAATAGATGGATGGGGAGACAGGCACAAATGAGCATCGAGATGATTTGGCACAAATGGATTGTGTGATTGTAACTATCACTACCACTCCTCGTTATAACACCTTCGGAATAAGGGGCGTTATGTAGGGACAATGGGTTGTGTTGATTGATAGTGGGGCTACCCACAACTTCATCGATTCGTCCTATGCGAAGAAGCAAGGTTTGCAAGTTGAAGAGCATGATGGTTTCCGGGTGTAGACAGCGAGTGGCATGATGTGTTTTGTTAACCGTGTCCTACAATTGAGTATGACCTTGGGTAATTACACCCTTACTGATGACTTTTATGTGGTTGACATTGAGGATACCAATGTTGTGTTAGGTGTTAAGTGGTTGCATTCTATAAGGCCATATGTCACGGACTTTAAGACTATGCAATTGAGTTTCACAGCAGATGGTCGGAAGGTGGTATTACGAGGCTTATCTTCAGATGCTCCTAGAATCATGTCAGCTAAGAGGATGGAGAAAGTTTGTCGGCATTCAGAGGTTGAGTGGGCAGTACAATGTTTAATTTCAGATAAGTCCACCGATATAGGACAGCGTGGATATCATATTGACATACAGGGCTTGTTGGACAAGCATAGTGTGGTGTTTTCAGATCTACCGCATGGTCTACCTCCAAATTGTGGTTTTGAGCATGTTATTGAGCTTGTGGATAGAAAGCCAATTGTTACGGATCCCTACCGTCATCCTAGACGATTCAAGGATGAGATTGAGAAGACTATTTGGGAGTTGTTGGATGTAGGGCATATACGGCCTAGTTCTAGTCCCTTCACTTCTTTTGTTGTCTTGGTGAAGAAGGATGGTTCTATGAGGATGTGCATTGATTATCATGCACTGAATAAAATGACCATCAAGAACAAGTATCCTATTATGTGTATTGATGAGTTGATGAATGAGCTACATGGAGTGGTCTATTTCTCCAAAAATAGATCTTCATTCAAGATACCATTAGATTCGGGTTTGGGAGCAAGATGTGCTCAAAATAGCTTTCAGGTGCCACTATGGACATTTCGAGTATTTGGTGATGCCCTTTAGGTTATCAAATGCTCCAGCTACTTTTTAGTCATGCATGAACCATGTATTCAACAAGCAGTTGCAAAAATTTGAGTTGGCTTTCTTTGATGACATCTTAGTATACAACAGGATGTAGGAGGAGCATATTCGGCCTCTTGATGAGGTGTTAAGCATCTTAGCGGCTAACTCCCTTTTCGCAAAATCCTCTAAGTGTGAGTTCAATATGACTGAGCTATTATACTTGGGATATGTCATTGGGGAAGGTGGAGAGAAAGCACATAGAGAGAAGATTCAAGCTATACTTGATTGGCCACCACCAAAGAACGTGTCCCAATTAAGGGGCTTTGTTGGTCTATGCACATACTATAGACGGTTTGTTAAGGGATTTTCTTCATTAACCACTCCTTTGAAAAATTTGACCAATATGGATGCCTTTGTTTGGACGCTTGAGACTTAAAGAATCATGGACCATCTTAAGAAAGTAATGAGTACTTGTCTTGTTTTGGCTTTACCGTATTTCTCTAAACCTTTTATGCTTGAATGTGATGCATCCGGTATTGGTACTGGAGTTGTTTTGATGCAAGACAAGCATCCAATTGCTTGTGAGAGCCGAAAATTGAATGAGGTTGAAAACCGATTCTCTACATATGACAAGGAAATGTTGGTAATCATGCATGCACTTGAAAAGTTTCGTCAATATCTTGTGGGCAGCAAGTTTAGAGGGAGGACTAATCATAATAGCCTCAACTATTTCATGGAACAAAAGGGATTAAATGAGAGACAACAATGTTGGGTAAGTAAGCTTCAAGGGTATGATTTTTACATTGAATTTGTCAAAGGAAAAAATAATATTGTTGTTGATGCATTATCTAGAAAACCTTCATTTTGCTCACTTTCAGAAATTTCAGCTTCTTGGGAGGATCACATACTAGCAGAGTATTCAAAAAATCAGCATGCTTGTGATATTTTAGATGATAAAATCGATGATGAAAGGTATAAAGTGTTGAATGACATCATCTATTATAAAAATAGAATCTATTTAGTATTGGAAAGTAAGTTCAAACATAAGATTCTTATTGTTATCCATAACAATCAGCTTGCTGGTGATCTAGGTTATTTGAAGACATACAAGTACATTCGTGAAATATTTTCATGGAAAGTTATGAAAGATGATATTCTCAAACATATGAGGGAATGTGTCGAGTGCCAAAGAAACAAGGCTGAAGTTTCTTTCCTAGCAAGGCTGTTACAACCACTTCCTATTCCCAATAAAAAATAGGAACAAATATCGATGGATTTCATTACTAGGCTGCCTAAAGTCAATGATAAGGACTGTATTTTTGTTGTGGTGGATAGACTCACTAAATATGCTCATTCCATGCTAATTAATGTCTTTTGAGTTTAAAGCACCAAAAGTTGTTGGTCTGTTTTTTGAACAAGAATTCAGACTTCATGGTGTGCCAAAAAGAATTGTAAGTGATAGAGATTGCATATTCATCAACACTTTTTGGCAAGAGTTGATGAAGCTAGTTGGAACAAAACTCGATCATAGCACTAGTTATCATCCTCAAACGGATGGTCAAACAGAAATTGTAAACAAATGGCTTGAAGGTTACTTGAGGAACTATGTCTCGAGGCAGCAAAAAGCATGGGCAAAGTGGTTACATTTGGTAGAATTATGTTACAACACTATATATCATATCAGCATAGGTATGACACCTTTCAAAGCTTTGTATGGTTATGAAGCTTCTACATTTGTGGATTTGGTTTTTTCTGGAGTGGGCGAAAGAGAATCAAGATATCCTTGAGGCACTTAGGGATAATATTCAAATTGCATAGGAACAGCAAAAGAAATATGCTCATCTCCATAGAGTTGAGAGGTCTTTTGAGGTGGGAGACATGGTATTTGTGCATCTTCAATCTTATAGACAATCCTCATTGAAGGTAAGTAGAGTAGAAAAGCTTAAACCAAGGTTTTATGGGCCTTTCAAGGTGATCAAAAGAATTGGTGAAGTAGCATATGAGTTAGAGTTACCAGCTACAAGCAAAATTCACAATGTATTCCATGTCTCATGCCTCAAAAAGGCTCTTGGACAGCATGTGACTCCTACAGAATTGCCTCCCATGGATGAAAAAGGTAAATTGATACTCATTCCAAAAACAATTTTGCAAGTGAGAGAGAAAAGGTTGAGGAATAAGGTAATCTATGAATATCTCATCAAATGGAAAAACTTGCCTTTGGAGGATGCAACATAGGAAGGAGACGAGATTCTTAAACATCCTAGTCTACAAATGCTTGAGGGAAAGCATTCTTTGGGTGGGGAGGAGTGTAATATCCCCAACTCAAACCATGAGGATTAACAACATATTGGCTATCCTTTCCTTGGATTACCCAAGAGGAAGAGGAATCAAAACATCATTGGGTAAGTTTTGGAGTCTTTTACTTGTTTGCAATTCTATTTTTAAATTGTGTGCACGTCTTTTTATACCAGTAAAGTGAGTTTAAGTTATTTTAAGTTGAGGGCATGTCTGTTTAGGCAACTTAACTGAATCCTGGCCAAAAGGCTTAAGTTGTCCCCTTTTTATGTACTTTAAGTGCCTTTAAAAAACATGTGACAAAAGGAAAAAGGGGGCATAGGGTTTCAAGGAGCTTATTGGATCAATTTTTAGGTTTTTAATGTGGAGCTTTGGATTAATAGGTGGTGATTCAAAGGCTGAGATTAATTCATCTCTTTGGGAGTTAGTATATAACTCTCTAGGGTTCTTTTAGAGATCATTATGTGGTGAGTTTTTTGTTTATTGCTGTTGCAACTTGGCCTAAGGTCTGAATCCCTTGAGTATCCCTGGTTTTGGAGAGACATATAGGCTCCCCCTAGTTAGAAGGGTGTGTTTCAATGGAAGAGATTTGGTTTGTGAAACCCTAGCACATCATCTTTCCTAGGCTGCAATTGTTTATCAGATTTGGAGGCCAATTTAGAGGTGAAATTCAGAGTTGAAGGTTCAGATTTGGTTCAACTATGGCATGATATCTTCACATTTCTAAGCATTCTTGAGGACGGCAACAAAAGTGTAAGTAAATCAGACCTAGCACAACCTTGTCTTGGGAGTTTGACGCAATATTTGAGGGCGGCTAGGGTTTGAACAAAGATTGAGGCATTTTGTATCTAAAATCTACATACTTTATTCTTCTTTATCTCAGAAAAATTAAAGAAAAACCATTGTGTTTCATTTCTAGAGTTTCTGGGCAAAAATAAGAGGATTCTTTGTACCTTTCCTAAGTTCAATAATACTCAGAAATTTATTTCTTTTAGCAGTAAAATCATATCATTAATCTGATTGTAAATCTGAGTTTGTTGATGAAATTCTTATATGCAAAATAAGTTTCAGGATTTTTTGTGCCCTAGTTTTGGAAATATTGTTATTTTTCTATTATCCCTATTCGGGGATATTACAGTGCCCCCAATTTTACTTATTTGTATTCATGTCTCTTATTTCTGCAAATTGTTTTTCCCTTATTTTTCCTGCATTTTAAAATCTTTCCAAACCTAACAAACTTTGAAGCTCCTAGAAGGATAAAGCCATTCTCTGCAATTAATTTACTTAGGTCTTCTGGGATCTGCTACACTCCTCTAGTTTGTACAATGCACACCAAATATTCTGCTTCCTTTGTGAATAAGCCACGTTTGGGTACTTATGCATAAAACATATCACTCCAAAAATGCCTGACAAAATCCTCCCATGATCTTAAATCTCCTTTTTATTATTATTAAAATAAATAATATCCCACAGTACAATATGTGTGCCTTTTATGCAGCTGCATTTTTCAGGTTTGGGTTCAGGTTCCATAGAACTCGCAAATATTATGTTATGTGATCTAGCTAATAGGGACTGACATACAATCTCGGGCTAGGTGATCCAATAAAGGCCCTGAAGAAATACATTGAATACAAACAACTTATTCCTACTCTTAAAGAAAAATTCCTGTGGGGAATGCTGTTATAGTGCTGTCTGATTGTTCTGTCTCGCATCTGGATAAAGGTATCATAAGAAGCTAGATTGTCCACAATTAACTCATATAATCTATTTTGTCCAACATTTTCCGAATCATCATATGGTTTCCATAGGTTAGGAATCAAATGGAATGCTTAACAGACAACATAAAATCAAGTTGCTATAATTATGATATTAGATATGTATCGAGCTTGATTAAATTTTTTTTCAAAAGATTATTTCCAATTTTGGGAACTAGAAAATATAAAATAAGTGTTGACCACAATATGGCATATGTCACATAAACCTTCCATCCTATCATGAAATGAACTTTCAAAGCTTAAGTACATTCAAAAGTACCTTTTCCTCCATCTGGTTCTTCCCATTTAGTTGAAGGAAGGCCATCAAAAGCTGAAGTAGCCTGCAAATTTTAAATAGGAAGGGCATCAGTTTGAAATATAAAATTAAATCTCAAGTACCAAGATATTTTTTTTTCCAATTTTCACCATAAGAACTGAACTATAGGCCCTAAAAGTATGAAAGAACTTACTATTCCAAAAGGGAGTTGCTCTCCACTTGCTTGAACAGAACCACCGCATATTCTCCTGCAATTAGTAAACAGTTTAACAGTTGCATTATGTGTGAGATCTTTTATGAGGTCTGCATTTTTTACCATTCCTTCAAGAATTTCACAGGCCACAGGCAGAGCAAGAGAGGTCTTGACTGGTTCCTGAGCCAAACAAATGTATATCTTTCCATTCTGATCGGAACAACTCTTAAGGCTGAGAGCCTGAAGTAGATATTGATATGAATTACTTTGTATGAGTTTAGATAAATCCAAACTGTTATATTTGAAATCAACCGTCATCTTACGAATTCTGAATGGTGTTGCTTTAAGATTAGATATAAGCATCTGCACAGCCTTCATCTCATCCACAACTCCGGATATAGATTTACCATCATCAATGAACTGATGTAAAATTAAGCCAAAGGATTTATAGATCTTCCCCACATGGTCATCTATACATGTACGGATGGGGCAATGAAGACTCTTGAATGACATGTCATTATCAGCACCAAACTCAGCTCTAGCAATCCGCCATTCCTTAGATCCACTTTGTCGTCCTGGGAGTGAACTTGAAAGCTCTTCATGACTGTATTGAGATCTTTCAATTTCATGCAACTCTTGCTTATCACGGTTTTCAAGTAAAGCCTGATCATGTGGAGAGAAATGTCTTCGAGCTTCCTTTGTCAAACTGCTAACTACTTCTTGCACATTAGCTTCTGAAGTGATGAGACGTCGAGAGAGAGTCTACATCAAGCAATTTATTCATAGGTGAACTATAACATTTCACAAAGCAAAAGATAGTTCAAAGAGTGTCTAAATGCAAGATCCAAAGAACCAACTTTTACGTATTGCTCAATTAAGTGGTAACATACCTCATGCCATTTTCTTGTGTACCGCTTTGTCACATCATATACTCCATCTTTTGAAAGTGCAAATACATAGGTTAATTTTTTTTTCCACCTTTATACAGTAATACACAGTTAGGGAACACTGCTAGAAACACAAAGATTTCTTGCTGCCTAGTCTTCTTCAGTAGAAAATTGGATAAATAAAAACTTGTCTAATCTAAGAAGTAGAAGGAATTCAGCTGTATGACACTCGGATACAGAAAACAGAGAAACAGTAAACTTGAATTTACCACTTTCATGGCTATAATGAACTTGCAAGTGTTAGTATGCATATACATAATTAAAATAATTTTCAATTCAGAAAATAGTCCAGGTTCACATACATCTAAATGAAAACAACAATCTGGAACCCCTGTATAGATCTAACAAGGATTGGCTGTGCCTCTGATAATATCCTTACCCTTCTTCATAAAGCAATGGATTGTCATACACAGATTCACAAGGGTCCAAATGCATCCACCTGACATAGTTAATGAATACAAAAGATTAGAAGCATTAATACACTAGAGATTTAAATATAAGGTGTGAAAGAGATGACTGTAAAGCTTCTCAAAGGACATTCTAACTCAAACATAAGAGGTAAAAATTCATTTATAATGTCAACCATAAATATTAAATCATGACATAGATACTACCGGCCAAGATGATTTGAGAAACATTCTGTCCACACATGATCAGTGAAATCCAAAACCTGCAAAAGTGCAAGATCTGATCAACATATCACAGTAACAGAAAAATGTCAAAAAAATCAATTCGTGTTGTCCCATGTTTGAAGGAGACAAGGGTGTGGAGGGATAGGGAAAAGGTATCAAGGTAGTCTCCTCCCCTCAAAATTAAAAAGACAGCAGAGGACATCAAGGTTCCAAACATAAGGGACCACACTCAAGTATTTGTTTTTATACTCTATGATTATAAAATAGGAAATTGAAAATATTTAAACATTTATTTTAATATTCAATGATTAAACATACATACACACTACGATAACAAAGATAACTGAATTGTAATATGTCAATTGTTGCAATTATCATTGCTTAATCAAAATGAAGCACACTAATGGCAAATAACCATACATATATGCATTCATATATCCATATACCATATACCATATCCACACATTACAATGATAGCAATGTTCCTCAAGTATCTTCAGATTGCACATTCTACCATATTTCAATATCATATTCCATGGGATCTCCTACTTTGCTTTTCCTAAATTCTTCTTTCAAGCTAAACCAATAGTCCTATAACATGTTAATCAAAACTTACCATTCTAGTCCTAGGGATCATTCTAAACATCAAATGACTGAGGTTGACTATTTGTAAAAAACAATTATCAAAAAATGCTACTCACTAGGCGAGCTTGATACCCAAGTGCTCTACAATACAATGTAAAACAATTAGCCCATTCTCCACAGCGGCCTCTCCTAGTCTCCACGAGCTGTAGTAAAGGCCATAATCAAACCATGAGTCTCACATTCTTCATAATCTAATTCAAAAGGCCATCAAATTGATAAAATTTGTCAAATATCATAAGCGAAGCTTGCAGATATAACTCAGTAACAATGCATTCAGTATGCTGGATTTAGATGTATTGGAATAACACACAGTTACAAACCTTCAGTGGATCATTGTAGCGAGGAAAGCGAGTGATCGCTGCACACTTCTTGCACCTGTAATTCACTAATAAATTATGAGAGTGAACATTGATGCCGGTTACTGAAAGAAATGGGTGTAATCTCTAAGAGAATTACAAATATCAGTAATTTGGTACAAGTAATGTTAAATGAAATTTATTGGATGCAGGGATGTGGAGAGAAGTTCAAAAAACTTTGGTGGACCATATTCCCCACACATGTGGATGAAAATGTAGGAATTTTAGTTTTTTATATAACTGAAATACGGAAATTAACAATGAATTCAACATACAAGATCATCAGACCATATCATAAATCAACATTAAATTAATCACATTGAGTTCTACTTCTAACTTTATTGGTCAAGTGCCTAGAGGCCCTCTACCTTACAGTGTTGTGTCATGTGGACCCTCAATCTCCTTACGTTAGTTGGGGGCATAAATGTACGATCTCATCATTTGACATTAGTCGATAAATTTCAAAATGGAACAAAATTTAATGTCATCATATCACATTTTAAATTGGCAAACATGATATTGAAAGTTAAATTTCAAACGAAAAATTGGAGTGACAACTTTGAAGATTGATATTGTACTTCATATATGTCAAATAACAATCACATTAGATAATTTAAATGCCAAACATCAAAATACTGATAAATTTATAAACTGATTACTAAATAGATGAACATAAGGTCTACAATAGTCAAAAAAAAAGAAAAAGCAAACCTACCTAATGTTTCCTATGCCACTACTATTCTATTCTCAATCTTTATGCACAACTAAGTTCTCTCAAGGCTCAACACCATACATGGCAATATCAACACAACATTAGAGGATCCTTTGGTTGATAATATGCTCTAAGGGACACCCTATCTAATTAATATTGACAATTTACAACTTTCTCATCAACATGTATGGTAACCTCAAGTACAACATCCCAACATGTGGCAAGTCCCTTGAAATACTTTGGAATCTTTCAAAGCTCAAAGGATAAGGCACTGCAAGTAGAGAAGTTTCTCTCAATTACAAATGAACTAGTGGATCGAGAAAATAATCAACTAGCAAACTATCTAAGTTCTAGGGTTTTGATGCCATGAAAATAACAAAACATATAGGCATCAATGTTTCTCTCAGTTTCCAAGATGGGGGATGTGGGGACATGGGGACAAGGTTTTGGGGACAGCAAAAACATGTAATAACCCCACACCAAATTTTTTATTTTTCAATATAGAAAATGCAAATACAAGTCCATGCACTTTTTGATCATCAAGTTCCCATTGTGGGCAAGGTTAGAGTATATGGTGTTTTGGACAACACACACTCTATCTAGATGAATGCATTGCTAAAATGTAAAGGCAACAAGCTGACCAAAGCATGCAAGTGATAGAGCCGACCCAAATCAACACCTCTTCAACGGACAGGCATGCATAGAGAATGCAAAGCCAATAGCACACTACAACAAAATTCAATCAAGCCAAAACGGTTGATTACATAATATCTGATCAATGCCAAAACAGGCTTGAAATGCAAAGAGGTCTAGCAGTGAACCGGCTAATACCTTCAATGATAAAATGTGTTCACCCTGACAGTATACTATCTGGTTTTACAATATCTTGAACATGAAATGCACAACTCTCTGGCAGTACTACCATCCAGAGTTACAATTATATGAGCATGGAGTGGACTAAGTACAACTGAGAATGATATTGATAAGAAAAACTAGTTGCAGACACTAATAATTGTTGTGACCTTTTTCACACATCGCCCCATTGCAAATGGGGACCCCCTAATTTTTGGCTTTGCTTTTCATTTGTTTTGTCGTTGTCTCTCTTTTCTGAGGTCTGCCTTCCGGGGACTTTCTCCGCCGTTGAGTTTAACGTGAAATTTGGCCAAGTCTGAAATTAGGATTTCCATCCTTCTGGTCAATCCGAAGTCGAATAAAGTGAATAAATTGAAAACAGGGATTAACATTGAGGTCAGTATACCTCCAGTAGGCTCTCAGCAAATTTTCATCAGATTCTGACAACTTACTATTTTTAGTAAGTGTGCAATTACAGGGAATCTTTCAGCATTTTTGAAGTTTCAACAGTCACACTGCATTCAGAACACATCAAGCTACTCGTGTGCAAAATTTGAAATGAAACAGACAACTTACTATTTTTGGCAGTCCAGCTTCCAGAGCAGATTTCAAGGCTTGGATGCAGAGTTTTTCAACGCATGTCTGCATATTCCTTCTGGGTTTTTAGAGACCTTCGCGACAGTATAACATGCAAAGTGAGACGACAACTTTCAGAGTTCAGCCTTCGGAGGCTATTTTTAGGGTTTGCATGTCAGGTTTCCTTTGCATGTCGGATGATTCCTCATGGGTTTTTCGAGAGCTTCGCAATGGTATGACATGCAAACGGAGATGATCACTTATTAAGGAACTTACTATTTTTAGCAGGTGCATCCCGGCAGCCTCCCAGCACTTCAGAATCATGAGCTGATCGCAATGCAGCAGAAACGAGAACAAAAGGAAATCATTTGATATGCATGCAGAACAAATTAGGGTTTCCAGCTTCGGGGCCTGAAAAGAGGGGTTAAAAGTCGGAATTTTCGAAAACCGGTGTAAACCACTACGATTAGCATCCTTCAAGCTATCTGCTGGTAAAATTTGAAGTCAAACGGAGCACTTACTATTTTTAGTAACTCATTTTGGAAACCAGCTAAAAATAGCAAATCAGTTGCATGCGCCGATGTCAGTGAGAAGGTCGCGTGGTGAGGAGCACGTCATTCAAATTTCAAGTCAATCGGAGCAGTGGAGCTACCAGAAGCAAGCAGTTGCTACTTATAACAAATCACCTTCAGAAAGGGGCTAAAAATAGCAGGCCGACTAAAAATAGCAGTGTCAACAGGATAACCAGGTAGTGAGGATGCAATGTTTGAAATTTCAAATCGTTCTGAGCTTCAGAGATGCAAAAATCAGAGGGCTTACTATAAATAGTAAGGCACAAAGGAGCTGGCAAAAACGAGGGAAAAGTGACTAAGGCATGAGTTTCATCCTCCAGCACATGTGAAATGCGCCCAGCTTGCCTTCAAGGTGTTTGAAAAAGTTTCTAACATGTTTCATCCTCCTGCCCAGCTAAAATGCGCCCAAGGGAAGCTGATAAAAGTTGAAAAATATTCTAAGGCAAGGAATTCGTCCTCCTCACCCCTCAAAATGCGCCCATCCTGTAGCTATGCCAAAATGCGCCCACCTTGAGAGCTGATAGCAAGAAAAATGGCTAAGTGTAGAACTCGTCCTCCACCACCCTCCAAATGCGCCCATCCTGCACATAGGTGGAAATGCGCCCAAGAAGAGAAGAAGTCAAACGAGTCAAAGTTTTTCATCCCTCTCCCTATGCAAAATGCGCCCAAAAGAGGGCATGTGAAGACAAAATAGGGAAGTCCAAGGGTCATCCTTCATGAGGTGTGAAATGCGCCCAAGTTGAGGTAAGTTAAAGGGTGAATAAGGAGTGTGGGGGTGGAATTAAAAATTAATGTTGCCTAGGCATTGGAAGTGAAGTCTTCTAGCAAGGGTAATATGCGCCCAAGGCACAAGGTGGAGGAATTTAAATGTTGAAGACGTTGAAGGTGCTAGGCGATGAAAAATTTTCAAAGGCAAGATGAATATCCTCCTTCACACATGATATGCGCCTAAGGTGGTGAGTAAGAAAATAAAATATGGCTAAGGCGTGGAAATTTAAATGTCTTTCAAGTGTGAAATAAAATGCAAGGTGGTGAGTGAGAAATAAAATGTGCTAGGCGCCTTCATGAATAAAAATTTTTCTAAGTGAAGTTGATGAAATTTCCACCACTGGCAAACGCATAAAAATTTCTAAGGCAAATTTTTAAAATGCAAGGTGATTTAAAATTTCTCTAAGGCAAAATATTTTCTTCCTTAGAAAATACGCCTGGACATCAAGGTGATGAAGTTTTCCTGAGGTCCGAGTGAATTTTGCCAGTGATGAAGTCAGAAGATGCCGGCAGTGCAGGAACAATAAAAATTTTCCAAGTCAGAGCAAAGAAATACTTCAGGATCGAAGAACAAGAATAAATTTGATGAAAAAATTATTTTTTCCAAGGTTCAAAATTCAAAAAAATTAAGTGAACCCGTTCGTTGTATACCCATGAATTCGACAAATTCTGGAGAAAATTCTCTTCTGGGTATTGAAGATCTTGGACAAGGAGTGGATTTCATGGTCCTCTGCACTTCGCCAAGGCGTTTAGGGTGGAGAATTTGATCGGCGCTTGAACAATGAAATTTCCTAAGGAAAATTTGAAAAAATTTCTAAGGCAAGGGATAAGATGTGTTAAAAATGCCTTGGCGGATGAATTTGAAGACGATCGCCTAGATGATTTTTTATCGAGTTCCTGATGAAAGCTTTTCTTTCTCGAGCTTGAGTTGGATGAAATATCAGGGTGAAGTGTGCCAAGCAGAATACAAGATGGGTTGGAAATTTGGCTAAGGCATGAAGAATTTGAACGCGAAGTTGGCTAGAAAAACGATGAACCCTTGGAAGTTAAAATGCGAAAATCTTGGTAAGTAAGTTGAATTTATGTTATGAAATGCTCTAATTATCTTCTCCTTGCTTGTTTTGCAGGAGGAACGTCAAGACCAAGCAGTGATGACTTAAAGTGATGAAGAAAATACTCCGGGACTACATTTCAACCTCGAAGGAAGAAAAGTTGTGAAAATTGGCTGTGTTGGGACTTAGTGACAGAGAAGAAACGTTTTCAAAACTCAAGATGGAGAAAAGAATGGAAGCTCGAGCAAGATTGAAGAACAACGTCGAGAAGAAGATCAAGAGCAGTGTGAACGCGTTTCAAAGTCGGAATCTTCTAGAAGGATGATGGACATTAATGGCTCATTTATTACCCCACTCCTCTTGGTGGCGGTTTTTAGCGCGAATCTTGTTTAGGGCTGAGGTGGCACAATCTGGGCCATCCAGCCGATTGTAATCTGAGCCGTCCGTTGGACTTGGCCAGCTATATAAAGGGGGAGTCCCCCTCATTTGTACTCAGTAGAAATTAGCTTAGAGTTAGACAGTAGACATAGAATAGAGGGACAACTTAGAAGTAGCTTAGTATAGATTGATAGTGTAGTTGAAGAAGAAGGAAAGTTTTTCCTTAAAACTTTGTAAGAAATTGTTGTGAACACTCTCCCAATAAAAAGAATTTTCATTGATGATGAATTTCATCTTTTGTTGTGAGTAGCTAGCAAGGTTTCTTCATCCTTCTGATGATAGTGACTTAAAGTAGAATAAGTTTCATTTCATGCAAGCAGTAGATAGTAATTGTGGAATGTGGTCTTCAATTTGAGCAAACTTCGTCTATCCATACCACTAGTGGGCTCGCTGATGGTGAGTTCGCCTTGCGTGGTCAACTGGAACATCGCGGACTTAACTTCGTTTATGATTCACACGTTGGTATGCGCGTTGTGACGGTGTCTTCGCGTTGAATTATGATTTGAACACCTTGAACTACTCCTCTGAAGATTGCACCGGTTCTGTGGAGGCTGTCCAAAGTGAGGCAAAGCAGAGCTTGGTTGAAGCTTGTGAAGATTGATCGCCATGTCCCACGCCTTAGAATAGATTTAGAATCTCTAAACCCTGCACCATTTCAATTCAGTACTTTCTGGTTACAATAGGAAACCCGCGCTTCATAGACAAATCTTTCGAGCATTTGAGTTCCTTTCTCCGCTGCCGAACAATTCTGTAAGTCCCCTTGAAATACCAGCAAATCACATCGAGCCAACTGAGTCTATTCGCATTGAAGGAACCTTGGAGTTGAACGCACGAACTCTCTCGCAATCTTAGCGTGCTGGATACTTTGATCAAGAGAGAATAGGGTAGCCGTTGGCGACTTTATTTTGCGTTGGTGCGGTCACGTAAAACACATCAACAGGTATTCCAGACATGCAAGAGAGGCTTATTCCATGCCTCAGGGCCTTGAAAAGCACTCCAAGGGAGGAGTTGGTTGATAGAAAGGTGATTGCTGCAGGAGCAGCGTATGATTTTCATCACTGGTTTTGGGCAGTGACTATACGTAGAGAAGTTTTGGAGAAGGCGAAAGTGCATGGGCTCATAATTGAGGAGCAGGTAAAGGAAATTCGGGAGAAAATTCATATGACAGCTCAGAGGTGTTTGATCAAGAGATTGTACGAGAATAAGACATGCAGCTGGAGGAGTTGAAACGAAAAGTTCAGGAGGTTTTCTTCTCAGCTACTAGACCCATTCTGAGACAGGACTTTGCGAAAGTGGCGAGTCTCTTGACCATCCGGAATGATTTTGTGAAGCAGGAGGCGAATTGGGCAAGTACATTCGCCAAGTGTGCTGAGAACTTGGATGGATTAGAATTCCGGATTAGTATGCTGTCGCTTGTCACGATGGAGGAGGTTATCGCAGTCGTGTCCAGGTTCGTCGAGTGCAATGCTGACCAAGCAGATAGGGACGCCTCTCCTTGATGATAGCTTCAACTGCCACTTCACTGCCTCTTTACTGATAGTTTACTGATTGATAACTCATGTTATTTTGGGTAACCCTAATTAGGGTTGAGATGTAATAATCCTGGCCGTTGATATTGTTTTAATCTCGGCCCTTCATTTGATTCCTGAAACTCTATTTAAACTGGCGATCTCTCATTTTTCATTTTGTAGTGGAAACAATATATGAAATTGTTGCATTGAGACTATTTCCGATAATAAAAGCTCTTATACATGATTTGCTTTGAATAACTTTTATTGTCAAATAGTAAGCAAGGTTGCATATATTCTTCTACCATAGATTAGAGGTAGATTGAAGTTAGAATCAAATTAAGTAGAATTTGCTTTTGAAAATTGGTTAAGTGAATGAGAGATTGATCATATGGATTCAATGGTGAAGTGTTGCTCATACTTTCTTCGAATGGATGATTTGCATTCGATGCGTAAAGTTAGCCTGAGCTTATAATATTGGAAGCTTAACTTCAGTCTTATTTGAGGCTTGAAAATCATTATCACACCCCTTGAAGATTGCACTCACTTTGCATATGTTGTCCAGCAGGAGGCGAAACAAAGTGTGGTTTATCCCCTTCACCGAATCTTTACTGTCTCTTAAGTTCTTAGGCATAGAATAGATCCCCTAAACCCTTATCTTTTTGCTTTTTTTTTTGAGATCTACATTGAAGTCCTAATTGAAGAGAGCCTTTGATGGTAAATCTGCCTAAGTCCCAAACTTGTGAAAATTCCTTTAACGTAAGTCCCCTTGTTTATTACCAGCAAATCACAACGCCCATTGAGCTTATCCACACGTCAAGACCTGACAAAAGAAACCTTGGAATCGCCATATGATCTTCTCGCAATCTTAGCATACGCGGTGGTTTTTCAAGAGAGGATAGAGTGTCTCTAGACATTTTATTCTGTGTGTTCGGTGGATGATAAAACGTACACCAACAACTCCGTGAAGGATCGCCTAGTTTCGATCATCTCCAAGATGAAGTCAGCCAAAGATATGTTCGAGGCTCTACAAGGATTGTATGAGATCAACAATACCAACAGAGCCCTTGCCTTGAGACAACAGCTCCATCATATAAAAATGGCTAAAGGAGATTCGGTCATCTCCTTCTTCATGAAGATTTCTGAATTGAGAGATCAGTTATGCACTATTGGAGACATAGTCGAAGATAGAGATTTGGTTATGTTCGCATTGAATGGTCTTCCTCAATCTTGGGAGCCTTTTATTCAAAGCATTAGTGGGAGATCTAAGTTGCCCAAGTTTGATCGTCTTCGAGCTGATTGTATTCAAGAAGAGTCCAGCTTGGCAGCAAGAGGAAATGGGCGAAATTCTCATAATGAAGAAAGCCATGTCCTTGCTGCACAAGCTTCCAGAAGAAAAGGAAGAGAAGGGAAAAGAGGCAATTTCAAGAGGAATAGAGACAAAAAATCAGATTATGTTCCAGAACCAAAGAAGAAGGATCTCTCTCACATTCAATGTTACAGGTGTGACAAGTATGGTCACTATGCTCGAGATTGCATATCAAAGCCGAAGCAGCATGTTCCTACCGCAGATATTGATGATGTGTCACCTCAAAAGGAATCTAGAGACGACTCAGAGGGATTTCTATTCATCTCAGCACTTTCAAGCAATGTTCCAACTAACAGTGACACTTGGTTGATAGATAGTGGTGCTTCACGTCACATTACAGGCTACAGAGAGCATCTTATAGACTTAGTAGAGAAAGAGTCTAACTTGCAAGTGATAATTGGAGATGATGCTTGTTATTTCGTAAAGGAAGCTGGGGCCACTTCCTTTGAGCTAGATTCAGGTATCCCTCTCCATTTGAGTGATGTCTTGTTCGTACTAGGGATCAAAAGAAATCTTGTCTCCATTTCAACCTGAGGACAAAGGGTACAAGGTTGCTTTTTCTGAAGGTAAAGTTCTTGCATGGCCCAAGAACTCTAGCATAAAATCAGCTCGTGTGATTGGTGTTCGTCAGGAGAGCCTATATAGATTATCAATTCAACCACTTCAGACATTATTGCACGACTCTATCAGTATGAGTGAGCTATGGCACAAGAGACTTGCTCACTTACACTTCAGAGCCTTTCCATCCATGGAGAAGATGGTTACTGGTCTTCCTAACCTTGGTCTGGAGCACGATGGCATTTGCAGAGGATGTGCACTTGGTAAGAATATCAAGAGTCCCTTTCATAGTAGTGACAGTAGATCAAAGGGAATTTTAGATCTTGTTCATTATGATTTATGTGGACCAATGTCTATGGCATCTTTGAGTGGATTTTGGTACTATGTGATTTTCATTGATGATTACTCTCAAAAGACTTGGATTTACTTCTTGAAATCTAAAGAATCTAAAGAAGTACTTGATAGATTCAAAGAATTCAAGGCTCAAGTTGAAAACATGTCCGGAAAAAGGATTAAAGTTCTGAGATCAGACAATAGAGGAGAATACACTTCTGGAGGTTTTCATAATTTTTGCATCGAGGCAAGGATCAAGAGGAAGTTCTGTGTTCCGTACAACCCCCAGCAAAATGGAGTTGTCAAAAGAAAGAATAGATCCTAGTAGAGCCAAGGCTATGATCCACGATCAGGATTTACAGACTTTCCTATAGGCAGAAGCTTTCAGAATCGCTATGTATGTTCAGAACAGAAGCCCTCATCGAATATTGGGAAACATGACTCTTCAGGAGGCCTTCACAGGTGTGAAACCTGAGGTTAGTCATTTAAGAATTTTTGGTTGTCCTATTTACATTCATGTGCCCAAGGATAAAAGATCAAAACTAGAACTTTCAAGCAAGAAAGGTATATTCGTGGGATACAGTGAGTCTTCAAAAGCCTACAAAGTTTATATTACAGGGCAGAAACAGATTGAGATCAGCAGGGATGTCTCCTTCGAAGAGGAAGTAGCCTTCAAAAGATTTAAAAGGTCTTCCATGGAGATAGACAGTGAAGAGCAGGAGACTCCTCAGGATATGGACATATCTCCTAATCATACTCCTGACATTCAGAGGGAGTCCAACGAACCAGCTAAGACTATTGATCCAGTTGATCCTATAGAACCAACTGATGGGCCTAGAGACATTGTCATAGGTCGAAAGAGGCCTCTATGGGCTCGACAAACTATGCAAGAGGTAGAAAAGTATGCAGCTCCTCGAGGCACCTTTAGGGAAAGCAAGAGACCGCAGAAGTTTCCAGGTTATGTGGCATTGATGAGTCACATCATTGATTCTCAACCTTCCAGTTTTGAGGAGGCATCCAACTAGCAGGTATGGAGAGATGCAATGACAGAAGAGTATCAGTCCATCATTAAAAATGATGTATGGTATGTTGTTCCGAGACCTGAAGGGAAATCTGTAGTGTCTTCTAAATGGCTCTACAAAATCAAGCATGCAGCCGATGGTAGCATTGAGAAGCACAACACAAGATTTGTGGCAAGAGGTTTCTCTCAGAAGGAGGGGATAGATTATGCGGAGACATTTGCTCCTGTTGCTCGATACACTTCTATCAGAACAATTATTGCTATTGCATCCGCTAAAGGCTGGAAGTTACATCAAATGGACGTAAAGACTGCATTTCTTAATGGTGTGATTGAAGAAGTGTACATCGAGCAACCAAATGGCTTTGTGATTCATGGGAATGAGTCTCATGTATGCAGATTGAAGAAGGCATTGTACGACCTTCAGCAAGCACCTCGTGCATGGTATGAAAGGATTGATAGATATTTGATGAGCTTGGGATTCTCCAAGAATGATACAGATTCCAATCTTTACTTCAAGATGGTTGATGGTGAGGCTTCGATTTTGGTTCTTTATGTTAATGATTTATTTCTTGCTGGAGCAGAGAATCTCATTGTCAAATTCAAGAAAGAGTTAGCCTCTGAGTTTGAGATGAAGGATCTATTGTGACCTATTTCACACATCGCCCCATTGCAAATGGGGACCCTAGTAGTTTGCTTTTTAGGGTTTTTCCGTTGCGCCTCGGTTTCATTTGATCTTTGTTGGGAGTTTAGAGTTTGAGTCTTTTGAATGGTCACTCGAGCCAAGTAAAGAATTTGAGCCCAAATCAGTGCACAAACATCATCACAATGCTTAGAGGGCCTGAAGGACGAAGATCGACTGTCGTTTGAGTCAATTCTGACACCTACTTTTTGGGGATTTCCACTCTGGACCCCCTATTTTTTAGGGACTTTATTTTTAGCACTTTTGGCCTATTTTGGACTTCCTATTTTTTAGGGGCTATTTTTGGAAAGTTGCTATTTCCAGAAAAAAAAATCTATTTTTGGCAGGGTTTCCATCTTTGGAAAGTGCCCGGGTCATGGTTTCAACAACATCAGCTTCAGAAGACCCCAAAGTGGAAGTAAGTGAGAAATTTTGAAATCACCAAATGAAAGCCAAAAAATCACCTAAGTGTTGGTCATGGCATGGGCAATGAGCAAGTCCGCCCCAAGCTAGAATGGAAAATGGCATGAGCATAGGTTAAGTCTGCTCAAGGTGAAGTCCACCCACTCAAGATGATGAATGGAATGAGATAAGGTGAAGTCCACCCAACACAAGAAGGCATGGCTTAAACATGATTAAGGTCCACCCTAAGTAAATGGAAAAACACTTAGTCAAGTCCGCCCCACACATGAAGACATGGCACAAGGTAATAGAAAGTTCGCCTCAACAAATCATGGCTTGAGACTATGGAAAGTCCGCCCACTTAACAAAAGATGGCTTAAACACTTGGAAAGTCCGCTATAAAAGAATGGCATGATCATAATCCAAGTCCGCCTTTGGTAGAAAGAAATGGCACAACACAATGCCAAGTCCGCCCAGCTCAATAAAGTCATGGCGTGAGTATGGGTAAAGTTCGCCTAGCATGTGTAAGATGGCAAAAACACTAGCTAATTCTGCCTAGTCCATCTAAGAACTTGCCAAACAAAAGATCAAGTCTGCCATACTTAGAAAAGTTGGAGAAAATCGAAATTGTTGCCTAAGTCTGAACATTGAAACATTAAAATGTCAAAATACATGCCTACAAATTGAAGAAATTAGCCAAAGACTTAGGAAATCATGAGAAATTATGGCAAAATTGACAGGAGAAAAAAGATTCGCCTAAGGCAAAGACGAGAAATAACTTAGAAAAAATCAAATTTGCCTTAGGATAAAATAAAATGCCATAATTAAAATAAAGGGGTTTGAAAATAACACATGAAAATGATTATTTTAATTATTTTAATTTTCCAACACCAAAGAGATCAAATTCGAATTTCTCTCTTCGACTCAAATTTTGGAAAAAGACAAAAAAGACTTCATTGAAGTGGCGCCAGATTTAGAAACTTTCCCTGAAATCAGTGCTGAAGATCGAAATTGCCATTCAAGAGAGAAGTGCAAGCCAAGTTCGAACTAGATTAAAAGGAAATATTAAGATTTTGCTAAATGGGTCGAACTTCTCGTCTTTATAATTGGATTTGCTTCTCATTTGTTAATCATTCATCTTTTGAATACGAAGTTGTGAAAAGTAATTTTGTCTAAGGCAATAAAGGTTGTGAAGAAGTTGTGAAGTTTGAAGCAGAGAGAAAGAAGGGCGAATTTATCTAGCCAGCACAGTGATCTTTTCCATTTTATTTTTCCAGAATATCAGGCAGATTTGCATTCTCTACCTTATTCTAGACGAAAAATTCATTCATTTATTGGATAAATTCTTTCATTTCCAGCATGATCATTCTCAAAATTTAAATTATCAGTTGGCTGGAATATATTTTTCGAAATATTCGCTCAAGTAATCTGAATTTTAAATTCAAAATTTTAATATTCTCTTTGTGCATTTTTGCAGATTTATGACAGACAAAGGGGAACCTCTGAAGAAGATACAAATGAAGTTTGCCAGCAAGGGTTCGCATCCACAGTCCAAGATCAACTCTAAATGGAAGAACACTGTGGACACCAATCTCAGTCACGTAAATTTTAATGATTTTTAAAAGAGGATGTACGGAAGTGATGGATCCTTGCCTATGCCAATTGCACGCCGGATGATGCACAATGGCATTGTTCAGGCAGCTGGATTTCTGCCAGCAAAAGAATGTCCAAAGCTCATGGTAGAATGTGCATTGCACTATAATGCACAAGAAAGACAGATTGAAACACCTGACAGAAGGGTATTGGCATACTTGGGAGAGCTAGCTATACAAGAAGCGTTTGGAATCCCAACCTACCCTAGAACATCTTACCGAACCAAGGATGATGCACGAAAACTTTATGAAGATCAGCAAGGCCTCTATGCATCAAATATGAACAAGTCGTGGTTGGAGAAGTCTAGACCCACTGCCAAAAAGATGCCCAAGAAGTTGTCCAGAATCGATTTTAAGGAAGAGTATGGAGACATTTTCTTGTTGCTGAACAGAATGGTGCGCAATCCTCAGGGTGCGCCCTTTGAAACCTGGATGTATTATTTCATTAATGAAATAACTTCCAAAGTAAAAATGATCAACTAGTCAAGGATGATTAGTGATAGTCTCCACGAGCAGCTGGTCAACTTGGAGAGGACCAAAACCTTCCACATGAGTTCCTATGTTGTGTATTTGCTTGCTAGAACCTACAAATATGCTGGTCTAATTTGCAAGGGTGTAGTTGGAAATGGCGAAGGAGAATTCAAGTCCTACGATTGCTATCCTCAGTTGCAGTTGAAGGAGAAATCACACTTTAGGCGGGTGCATGATGGCTTTCTCATGTATATCACCCAAATTCTCCAAGGAGGAACACATCAGAGGCTCACCCGTGAAGCCAAAAGTTTGATCAGCCGATATGGATCCTAGTTTATCCAATTTCCTAGATTCACGTATGTTAGAATTCAAGGATTTACAGGTCGCCCTTATGGGCTGCCAATCTATCCTACCAACAAAATGGTTCTGCTGGAAGTTCTGAGGCAACTGGAGATGTATCAAACTATTCAAAGGACCAAGCAAAAGGCCTCCATTACTTTCCCTTTCTTCATTGGCAATATGGTAGAATCCTGTCCCTCGACGCAAGCAGCAGAAAGTTCCCGATTGGAAATACAAAGATACCCGTTCACTTCCTACAAGCCTAGAGCTGATTTCGATCCACTTCATCACATTGGAACTGTGGACGGGAGGAAATATAAACACAAAGTTGACCTAGAAGACTTTTGGGCAAACGCTATTGATGAGTTTGACATGAGAAAAAGACTATGGCCGAGACTATCGTTGGATACGATCAAGACAACAGAGCTCTTCCAAGATCAACTTCAAGATGATGGAGTGTACGTGCAGCCGGGCTTTGATGAAAGACAGTCACTTTCTCTTGTGAGATGGTTTGAGCCCGAGCTTGGTGACTTAACAACTTTCATGAGGCCTGTGTCCAAATATTCACGATGGTGGGTAGACCAGCAAGTGCAAATTTTACGGCAAAGGAATGTGCCATTTACATATGACTTGATGGGTGATGCAGAGTCTTGTTCTTCGAATGCCGGTGCATCTCAAGGAGGTGGACTAACCGAGACTGCCAACCCAAAGAAAAGAAAATAAATGATAGATGACTCTACAGGGCAGAACAAAGGGAAAACAACAGATGAGGTACCTGCTCAGAAGATGCAGAAATCCAAGCCCCTTCATTCGGCCACATCCAGATATGTGGATGAGATATTGATCATGGAAAAAGAGTCATGGGGACAATTCAGATTTCCTTTGCCAGTTCGAGAAAAGGATATGGAGCCAATACAGCTGGAAGATGATCATCATCACTCCCCTACTTGTTTAGATTGAGCTGATAGATGTGCCACCTTGCCTTTAAGTTGAGAATCTATACTTGTTTATCGTCAGATAGTCAACCTTGCTCCATTTCCTCATGCTCTGTTTTCTTGAGGAAACTGGATAGATTTAAAGTAGATAGCTTAGTTGTAGTTAATGATCTACGAAACCAGAAAATCCTTAGCTGCAACATTCTTGGTTTTCTTAACCTTGTGCCTCTTCCAGCTGAGAACAAAAAAATAGGACTTAGATTACTTTTCTTTTCCATGCATTCCAGCACTACGAGGGAGCTTCCCCTCCTAATTTGAAGAGCACTCATTACGCAGTGTGCATAGCTATCCGTACAAACCTGCAATCCAGAGGTGTTAGTTTTTACGCCAACATTAATCAATGACCTTCTCTGCATTTTCTTCTATACCAATGTTTGGGGCAACGAGCTTTCAACTGATTTGGTTCAACAGTTTGAGACTCTTGAAGTGAAGTTTGTGAAAATTTCTTATAGTCTTCTCAATTATATCAGTTTGTTTCAAAAGAGGTATTATACGTCTTCATGGAATGTTGAGGATGTGACGAAGGATCTTTTGCAAGGAGTTGCTCTTCTCTTTGCAAGAAGTGTTGGAAGAGTCACCTATGTTGTTGTGATTCTGTTTGATGTTATGAGGAGTTATGATGAGGAGAATGTCTTGGAGTCGAGAAGACTAATTTTCTTATTACTCAAGAATGTGTTAGATTGTAGTGTTGCAGGTTTTGACTCCTCGGAGCTTTTTGGTCATGGGATGCTGCAAGATTATGCTTCCAGTGCTTTTAGGACTGACAGATTAAGCCACATGTTTGGAAGTAGGACAAAGCAATCTTGGAACTTTGTTTATGTTGGTGAGATCAGTGTGATGCAGCATCAGCATAGTGGGTCTTTACAGGGATGGATTTGGGACCCCGGGATCCTACTTGGCATAGTAAGGATCAAGTTGTTATCTTGGAGTGTAGTAGCATTGCTTGAGGACAAGCAATTTTGGGAAGAGTGGACTGTAATGTCCCTAATTTAGCCCTACGCTCTTCATCTTGATTTAGCCTATTTCTGGAAACTCATAGGCTAAGTAGAATTGGAAATTAGGGTTTTCGTTTTCATATGCAATTTTGAAGGTTTGCATGTGTGAGTTTCTGATGCATGTCTGGAAAGGCTTTATGGATTTTTGGAGAGTTTCAGGATGAGGTAACATGCACATTAAGATAATGACATGCAATTTTGGCAAATACTTTGCATGTAGGAAAGGTTTTTGGGTTTTTCTAGGTTTCCAGAGACCTCCAAGGTGGTGTGGCATGCATTTGAATCTGACAACCTTTCCAGGAACTTACTATTTATAGTAAATCATGTTGGCTGCCCGGTTTGTGTTCAAAAGATATTTGGAAACACTTACTATTTATAGAAAGTCATAATACTACTCAATTGGTGTTCAAAGTAAGTTTTGCAAACTTACTATTTATAGCAGTTTGCTATTTCTGGTAAGTCTATTTTTTTTAGCAGTATCTTTCTAGCAGCAGCGCAATCTTCTGCAGTTCAGTATGACTCATCAGTTTGGCTTTCTGTTGAGTTTGAAGTAAACTTAATATTTTTAGTATTTTCTATTTTAGTAAGTCATTTTATGGCAATGGCATCATTATCAGCCTGGGTCAGCTCGACTAATGTCAGTTGCTATTTTTAGCAGTTTATCAATTGCAGTTCGGGCTTTGCTCTTGGTTACTGTTGACGTGGTTTTTGTGACCGCACCAAACAGCAGAACGAAATAGTCCGAAGGCTACTCCATTCTCTCTTGATCAAAGTATTTCGTGCGCTAAGATTGCGAGAAAGTTCGCACGTTCAACTCCAAGGTTCCTTTAATGCGAATAGACCCAGTTCGGTTGATGTGTATTGCTGTGTTCTTACGAGGGGACTTACACAATTGTTCAGACTTCTTGCAGTTAGCAGCTAATGTATGATTTTGAAGGGGAATTCTCGCGTATGATTTGGCAATATAGCTTGTTTTCCTAAAACTAGTCAGAAATGCGCGGAAAGTAAAAGGGTATAGGGCCTAAGAAATTTATATTCTACTCTAAATGCAAGATATGTGGGATTCAGTTTTGGCAGACTTCAACCAAATTTCACCTAGCCTCACGTCGGACAGCTTCAGCGAAATCAGTGCAATCTTCAAGGGGGTAACAAAAGATTTTCAAATTATGACTCAACATGCATACACCATCACAACGATGCATATAAGCATACGAATCACAATTGAAGTTAAACACAAGATAATTTCCAGTCGACCACGCAAGGCAAACTTATCATCAACAAGTTGCTAGTGGTATGGAATAAAGAAGCTACCTCAACAAAAATACCACACATCAAAGTAAACTACTTGCATGAAATTAAGCTACTTGGATTCGAAAGGAAGAAGAGACCTTGCTAGCTGTTTATGACAAGACGAATTCCACCATCAATGAAAAGATCAATTATCATAAAAAGTGTTACACAACAATCTCCTCAAAAGTCTTCAAAGGGAAAACTTTCTTTCTCTTCCACAAAAATGATCTACAATGCTCTACTATGCTCTACTCTCCAATCTCTAGCTCTAATGCTAATGCCTGATCTAATGTCTACTGTCTAATGAGATACAAATGAGGGGGACTCCCCCTTTATATAGCTAGCCAAGTCCCAAAAGACGGCTAGGGTTACAATTAATAGAGTGGCCAGAATCGTGCCACCTCAGCCCTAACCCTAAAAACTGCCAGAATAGGGAGTGGTACATTAAATGAATCAAAGATTCTCACTCACTCCCAAAATAGTAAATGTAATAAATGTCCACATTCAGTCTTCTAGAAGATCCTCGTCCAGCAGCGCATTCCCATTGGCCTTCTCCCTCACTGCAAACTCAACAAATCTGCCAGGTACAGCCTCAACCTCATGAACTAAAATAGGCGGAATGCAATCTAGCTGAAACTCTAATACTGTAACTGAATGCTCATGCCTCGTACAAGATTTTCTCCAAGCAGCTAAGGAGTCCTGCGTGTTCTGGATCAAAGTGGAGAAAATAGCAGTATTCTCGAAATCATCCTGTACAAAGGTCTTAACGTCTGCAAAGAAAGGCACCAGCAAACCCCTCAAATTATCAACACTTATCTCATCCGGATTCAGCCGCCTAGCAAATATAGCCTCAAAGGTATTCTGAACTCCATCTATAATGTTGGCCATAGCCTTATGTACTCTAGCTGAATCCGCCTGTGCCGCATCGAAGAAGCCACGCCCAGTGATCGCCGAAGAATACCACCGAGAGAAATCATATCGGTCATTCCCCTGAATGACGCCTCCATCAATCAGCAACTGCAATGGCACATGCCTCAATACCTCAAGACGCTGGATCACCTTACTCTGATAGATAGAGGCATCGCCCCAAGCATGATCCACTGCATCCATCCGTGTTAAAATACTAGAGGCCTGCTGAAAGGCAGAAGCAAGGTCCTCCATAAATTTCTCTGTCTCAGCACGAACTCCTGTGACCCATTTATCTGCTTCCTGTGCCATCCTCCCCAACTCTACCAAGCCACTGATCGACTCTCTAGGTACATCTGTTGGAGGCTCTATCACTGGTACATCCTGCCCTCGAGAACGAGATAACTGCTGTACATATCCAATTAACGCCTTGTGTTCTCTTTTCAACCTTTTGTATTTTCCTTCTTTCTTGAACAACCTATCCTGAGGGCGGGAAGGGTTATCACACTCCCTCAACAATCTACGCACCAGTAGGGCGTCCCTGTCTAGAGTCGTGACCACATAATTCTCGGAACTGCCTTCATTCCGTCACACTCAACTCGTGGAACGGCAACGTGAAGAGTATGGGAGCCATCCCCCTCAGTGGAGATCTTCGAAAACTTTCTTGCTTTCTTTCTTCTGTGGAGGTGCACTAATCCTGTTCAAGAACTCCTCCATCTCAACTACTGGATCAATTTCCTCACTAGGGCTTCTCCTCATTCTATCCTTAAGCCAATCGAAAGCACATCATACTGTATGTCAAAGGGCTGCTGCTCCTGCGGCCTCAACTTCTCTTAACCTGCCAACTTCTATATCATTCTGGCGAGGCTCATCGTCCTCAAGTGGCTGAGTATCACCTGAAACTATATCATCATCTCGTTCATGGCCGCCTCCAACTCCTGTTGAAACTGAGGGTCAGTAATAGTCCCCTCATCATCCTGCTGATCAACCCTAACAGGTGCGTTGACGCTCTGGCCAACTGACTGCGGAGGTGAATATCATCATGTACGCCTCGCACCTGATTCAATACAACCCTCTGATCAGCAAATAAAGAGACCTCCTGTATGCTTGGAGAACGTGTCTCCAAGGGTGTTGCCACTGTGACTCGTGGAGGCTCTGGCTGAGTAGGCTCCTGTCTAACTATTTCCTTCTTCCTGGACTCTGGACCTCTTGTAATCTGTTTCTTCCTGCCAGTGGTGGGCGTCCTGTGATCTCCCATCATATTGTAAGTCAGGGCAATTGACCTACTCTTTAGCCTGTTCACACGCCTATCAACCCAAGCTCTAGTAAATGTCATAACTGGGATGGAGAGAGTATCCAAATCTGCAACCTCGGGCTCTGACCAATCGGGAGGTGGAAGTGGAGTATCTCGAACAGCTGCATAATCAGGATGTACAACATCCATATCCTCATTGACCTGGTCCGGAACTGGCACAACCTCACACTCCCTGATCAGAGTGATAGGCAATCGAGAGAACATCCTCTTCCTTACTTCAATCTCATCAACTGCATCAGCCCAATAATCCTCTATGGTGGCCTTATGTTTGAACTCCTCCGACAGAACCCAATTGATGTTATGATGTGGGTCGTAGTGCTGTCGGCTAGTGTGGTATGAAAAATGATAAAACTGAAGTTCACTTTCAGCTTCTCTAGCTGCCTGTATTGAGGGACACACCTCATCCGAGTTGCCCATTACAATTGGAAATTCTATCCCTCCTTTCTTCTTCTTCTTTTGAATTTTATCAAAGGCCAGCAACTGCCTTGATATCTCTAGCATTATTATTCTATCTGTCGGGTACTTAGGCAGCCTATATGGATATGAGGAAAAACCTTGCAGCCTAATGTAAGAAAATCTCGGAAACTGTATAAACCAGCACCCATACCTCTCAATTAGCTCCTGAGCATCTCTTGAGATTCTATGATGCAACCGCTCCTGAAGCAGCCTCGTGATGTACATGGTGAATGAGTCGTTGACACGCTTGTAGTGGGTTGTGCTCGACAGGTGCAACTGTGGACAGGCATCATAAATTTTGAACTGATGAGAGCCGCATCCAACAGGCTCTTTGTAAGATATCCCCCTATACTTCGTCATCCGTGCCAACATATAAATGACATAGGAGCTCATATAAAATGTCTTCGTTCTCCTCAAGCCCAGGAGCTGCTCGTGCAAGTTGTCACTGATCATTGCAGCCCAATTGACGTAATCTTTTCCTTCTAGCACGAGGTTGATGTAATAGAACATCCAAGGCTCAAAAATAAATGATTGTGGGCAACCTCCAACCCTGCTCAGCATCATAATGAGGTCACAGTACTCTTGCTTCAAATCATCCGCTATGATCTGTTTGGGCAACTTCGTTCGAGAAGGCTTGGGAGTGCTCATCCAGTGGGTGTTAATTGTATCCATGCACCGCTCAAAAGCAGAAGCATACATCCGCTCAGCCCGTTCTCTGGATTTGTAGATCATATTTCTGTGCACCGGGATCCCGAAAGCTTCGCCAATGGCTGCCGGAGTAAGATTGGCAAGCACTTGCCATCAGGTGACATGATCGACCGGTGTTCCTTCTCGTAGCAATTAGCGCACTCCATTATCAGCTCCGAACACTGTATGGATGGCGGGAAACCAACAGCTGCATATAGTCCACTTCGGATGATGTTGTGCGAAGTGACTGAAGCCCGATGACTTCCGATTCCAAACATCCGGTTCTTGAAGGTCTCCAGGTTGACGGAGCCCAGGTTAGTGTCCGTCAGCTTGCCCAACTTCGAAATGAACTTTGACTCTGGCATGAACATCTTGCTCAGCTTCTTGATCACTGCTTGTCTGGAGGCACCATTGTCCTTTCCAGTTGTCCTTGCCTCAGCCATCTGCAAACAATAACATTCATCAACAATTTAGTTTATAAAAATAAAACAAGACATTGCATAGGGGCTGCAGTCGACTTTAGAAGCTGCAATAACTCTCGTGTTTGCAAACCTCAGCTCCTTCTTCTTCAATAAGTTCGGACTTCAACACTTAGAACAGATTTCTAAGTGGACTTTGATGGCTTCACTGTTCTTAATCAATGTCAACCAGCAATTCGAACTTCACACTTTATATCAGCAATCAACAATCTTGTAATCCACACTTTGAAAACTCAGCAATTCACTTCTAGGCGTCCTCCTTAACTGGCAACTTCAACAACAAATCAGACTTTGGTAATCAGCAAGTGCGCCTCTCTTGGTTTCAGCTATGCCACTTCTCAGCAACTCAAGGCGTCTCCTTTAGCACAGGCAACTTTTATCAACTTCAGCAACGAATTAAGCTCTGGCAATCAGCAATACAAGCAAATTCGCACCTCTTAGCTTGGCAACATCAGCAACAAATCAGACTTTGGCAATCAGCAAGTGCGCCCCTCAACAATTTCAGCAAACTCCAGACTTAGCCACAATTCGAACTCACTTAAACTCTAGTCTTCACCAACTCACTGCAATGTTTTACTTAGAGCAAGTTCGACTTCTTTAGCTGTGAAAACAAGTGAGAGACCTCTCCATTTTATAGCCAAAATCGAATTCTAGAAGAAGCCATTTTTAGCCAGTGCATTTAACTTCCACTACTCCACTTGAAGAATTTGAATTTTCCCTCTCTGGTATTTCTGACACTTGTCACCCGACGTCAGGAATCTTATTCTTCTAGAAACTTGACTTTGACTGGCATCTTTGAATTTATTTTCAAAAAATTTAATTTAAATTCATCCTTTTTAATTCACCAGCCGGAATCCTGTCACTTGAAATTCGAATTTTAACTCTTCATCACCTCTGGAAAATTCATCCTCGACGAATTCTATCAAAATTATCTAGGCAACTCATCTCGACTTCATCACTTGAAGAAATTCATTCCGAAAACACATTTTATTCAAACTTGCCTTAGAAAATTTTAAATTTTCCCTTAGAAAAATTCACAATCTGAGCACTGATTAAATTCTTCACTGAAAAGGTGTCGGCGAAGTTCGGAAGACTTGAAAATCCATCTATCATCGCGAACATCCAGTACCCAGAAGAAAATTTTCTTCGGAACGCCTTGAATCCATGGGTACCCAACGAACGGGTTCATTTAATTTTTTGAAATTTGAACCTTAGAAAAATATTATTTTACCATTTTAAATTCATTCTTCGCCTGTGATCGTTCTGTGTTGCTCCAGCTTGAAGAAATTTGAATTCATCTGCATTATCACCCACTTTGAGTTCTAGGCGTATTTTCCAAGGGGAAAATAATTTGCCTTAGAAAATATTTTGATCATCTCTTGCATTCTTGAAGAATTTCCCTTAGAAAATTCTATTTGTTTGCCAGTGGAGGAGAATTTTTATCAACTTCACTAGAAAATTTTATTCGCCTAGCACACTTTTATTTCTCACTTCACTCCACACTTGAAAATGTTCATTTAAACCCAACGCCTAGGCAAATTCTCCAACACTCTAAAAAATATTTTATTTTTACTTGAAGCGCCCAACACTTAGAAGAAATTGGAAACCACGCCTAGGAAAATATTTTCAACACTTTGCATTTTCAACGCCTAACACACTTCATCCACCCTAGGCGCACATGATACTTGAAGAAGAATAAAATCACGCCTAGAATTCATCACCTTGGGCGCATTTGAGGCTTGAAGGAAGATAACGCCTTGGTATTTACCACCTTTCACCACGTCTAGGCAATATTTCAACTGCCCTTTACCTTATTTACCACTCTTATTCACCTTTTACACTTCAATGTGGGCGCATTTGAGCATGTCAAGAGGATGACTCTTCAGCTTCCGTTTTTTGTCTTCACATGGCATGATTTGGGCGCATTTCTATGTGTGTGAAGGATAAAATGTTTGACTTTGTTGACTCTTTCCTACCTTGGGCGCATTTTACCCTTGCTGGTGGATGAACGCCTTCATGTGACTTTTCAACTTCCTTTTTTTGTCCTTACATGCATGCATTTGGGCACATTTTGCCCCTTGAGGAGGACGAAAACGTTTGACCACCTTGACCTCTCTGTGTTTTGGGTGCATTTTACCCCTGCTGCAGGATGGGCGCATTTGGAGGGGTGAGGCGGATTTCTTACACTTAGAAATTTTTTAACCTTTCCCTCTCTTCAAGTTGGGCGCATTTTGCTAGGCCAACAGGATAAGCTTCGTTGACTTTCTTTGACCACTTGTGCCTTGGGCGCATTTTGCCCCCTGAGAAGGATAAACCTCATGACTTTGAAATTTTCCATGCTTGGCATATGCACCTGGCGCATTTCACCATGCCTACTAGATGAAGCTCCAGACTTAGAACCTTTTCTTCATTTTTTTGCCAGCTTACGTGCCCTGCTATTTATAGTAAGTCCTCTGAATTTTGCACCTCTGAAGCTCGGAACGACCTGAAATTTTGCACACTGCATCCTTATAGCCTTGTTGCCCTGTCGACACTGCCACTTTTAGCTGACCTGCTATTTATAGTATGTTTTTGAAGGGGGTTTACTATAAATAGTAACCTCTTATTTTTGATAGCTCCAATGCTCCGATCGACTTGAAATTTGAATGAGGAGCTCCTCACCACGTGACCTATCTGTCGACATCAACGCATGCAGTTGATTTACTATTTTTAGCCAGTTTCCAATCTGACTTACTATAAATAGTAAGTGCTCCGTTTGACTTGAAATTTCACCAGCAGATAGCCTGATGGATGCTGATCGCGATGGTTTACATCGGTTTTCGAAAATTCTGACCTTTTATGCCTCCTTTTTGGGTCCCGAAGCTGGAAACCCTAATTCGCTCTGCATGCATATCAAATGATCTCTGTTTCTCTTCGTTTTTGTGGCACTGTGATCAGCTCGTGATTCCAAACTTGAAGCTGCCGACGGACACTCGCTAAAAATAGCAAGTTCCTTATCGAAAGTGAGAATCTCGCTTGCATGTCATACCATCGCTAAAGGTCTCAAAACCCATCAGAATCACCCGACATGCAAAAGAAACCCTGACATGCAAACCCTAAAAATAGCCTCGGAAGACTAAATTCTGAAAGTGGTCGTCTCGTCTTGCATGTTATATCATCGCGAAGGTCTCGAAAAACCCAAAAGGAATATCCAGACATGCAAAGAAAAACTCTGCATCTGAACCTTGAAATTTGCCCCGGAAGCAGGACTACTAAAAATAGTAAGTTGTCTGTTGTTGCTCAAATTTTGCATGCGAGTAGTCTGATGTGCTCTGAATGCTGTGTGACTGTCGGAATTTCAAAAATGCTGACAAACTGCACGTAATTTCACACTTACTAAAAATAGTAAGTATCTCCGAATTAGCTGAAAATCCGCTGAAAGCCTGCTAGAAGCATACTAACACAAATGTTAAGCTCAATTTTCAATTTACTAACTTTATTCGACCTCGGACTAACCAGGAAAGATGAAACCCTAATTTTCAGACTTGGTCAATTTCACGTTTAAACTCACTGACGGGCGCAATCCCTCGAAAAGGCGGATATCAGAAAAGAGACAGAACGAGAGAGAGAGAGAGAAAAACCCAAGCCAAAAGACCGGAACGAGCAAAATTTAGGGGGTCCCCATCTTGAATGGGGCGATGTGTGAAAAGGTCACAACAGTTACCTCCTTGGACTGAGTTCCATACTTAGTCGATTTTATGATTTGCAATTGTACCCCATGCCTAGTCATTGAACTTCAAGTTGTTTTTAAAATGGGGGCATGAAGGTTGATCGACTACTTGAGCATTTAATGTTTATTTTAAATGTTTTATTGATGAAACTTCGAAGTGGACGCCTAGAGGATGATAATTCATGATTTATTAATTCAAATAAAGTGAATGCTGAGAGGTGGCATCCTTTGGACGAAATTGAACAGTTTCTTGTCGGGAGTTACAAATTGCTTCATTCGCCATTTGAGCTTATATATTGATGCTTTGAGCATTCATTTTGATGCTGGAATTTTATGGTAAAGTTATGCTACTAGACTGAATCCAAAACCTGGCTAAGGGGAAGCTTAACAAACCAATCCATCCTTCAGGCCTGAGACTATGGCTACCTAGGTGGTAATTTGAGACTGTGCTTCACACAAAGGTGTAGATTGATCTTTAATTCTGATGTTGTTGGACAGGTTGCTGCTGTAAAGCCTGTTATCTTAATGCTGGTTATACATGGCTAAAGCAAAAATTCACTGATAGCTTTGCCATGGAATTTATTCTCGTTCTGGGTATTTGCTCATGTTGTTTGACTGTGAAGGGCGCCTAGACTGGAGAAGTTTTGGATTTTATTTCTGAGTATTGAATTTTTGAGAAGAGATCGACCTCTCCCTAGGTCGTACTTCTTCCTGGCAAGTGCATTGGAATTCGTGCCTTTTGTTTCCTCCTGTTTTTGGCTCGATTTTCCAGTGGAGTTGAGACTTCTAGCTCCTAGCTGTCATTTGGCTGTGGTTTGGGAGCATTTCGAGCTGTTTCGGAGAAGCTACGTTCATCTCAGTGAGTTTTATTATTGCTGGTTTGGTTTTCTGTTCATGTTGTTTCTAATCAGACTTGTTGAATTATGATAACTTGCTGATTGAGCTCAAATTCTATATCTTTATTGCACTGTAATAGTTAGAGGATTAATACTCTAACTCATTGTGAATTTTGGAAGCATATCTATTCTTAATTGCAGCTGAAACTTTCATTGTAAAGCTGGTTTAGTAGTACTAACAGCTATTTTATTTTATTGCTACAATTATTTTTGAATTTTACACTCCCACTAAAAAGTGGTTGAGTTCAATAATCATTCTTTCATTGTTGTTAATTCCCCCCACGAAATAAGTGGTAGAATGGAAAGATATTCCCCCCACTGAATAAGTGGTAGTGCGGATTTTCATGGTCAGTTATCCGCCTATTGTAATTACTTTATTCATGGTCGGCCAGCCGCCAACAATTGGTTTTGTAATTCATTTCAGTTGCTAACGATCCCCGGAACCATATGCTATCACCTCGCCCACACTGGGATCTTGGTGAGACATATTTATAGGCTGGTTTTGATTTGGAGCTAACACTAATCAATGGTTTGGTGCTAGTTTTATTGTGTTAAAACTTGAGAAAATTAAGGGGGAATATTACAATTGTGAGGGGCAAATCAAGGATGCAGAATTCATTTCTAAAATACTCATTGAGGGGATCCAAATGTTTGTGACAAACCACCATATGTCACAAAGCATTTTCAAGACTTTCTCGAAATTGGAATTGTTGAAAGTAAATTTAATTTAATTATTTAGTTATTTTTTAATTTTATTTATCATTTATGCCATGTATACTTATATAATATATTTAAATATTTTAATGTGTTATTAACTTATGTTTTACATGATCCTAGGTTGCTGAGACCCAATTTGCATCACACACAATCGTTTTGAGATGACTTGTGAAAGTGCGAGAGGCATTGGGTGCCATGGTTATTAGCAACCAATAGAGTATTTGCAAGCAATCAAGTTCAGAGAGGGCCCAGAAGGTCAAGTCATTGATTCTAGATAACAATTGGTGGACGCATGTGGACTATGTCTTGAGTTTCACCAAGCCTATCATGAGTATGATTAGGTTTGCTGATACAGATCGACCATTTGGGGGAAATCTATGATGCCATTGACTCCATGATAGAAAAAATAATAAAGGTCATAATAGCACAAAAAGAGAATGATCCCGAAGAAACATTTTTTCGAAGTGTTGAAAAAATCATTCATCACCGCTGAGACAAGATGAACACACCATTGCATCTGCTTGCATATGCATTGTCTCCCAAATACTATAGTGCACAGATACTTTTTGCCAAGGAGAACTCCACCATATAGAAATAGTGAAGTTGCTAATGGGTACAAGCGGGCACTCAAAAGACTCTTCTCGGATCTAGAAGTGATGGAAAATGTTAGGAAAGAGTTTGGCATGCTCATCTCAGGACGAAATCATAGTATTTGTACTCTTCAAAACCAATATATCGTAGATTCTCGTACATGATGGTACCTCCATGGGCAAGATTTTTTGTTCCTCCAGCCTCCTGAAATCAAGATTCTATCACAAGTAATTTTTATTTTTTATTATTTAACATTTGTATTGTAGATTTTAGTACTTACCATTCTTTAATTTATTTTGCATTTTTTATTTTTAAGTTGTTTTGGTTTTTCTCTCCATTTTCAATAGGTTGCAAATTCTTCGGCTGAAAGGAATTGGAGTACATACTCCTTTATCCACTCAATGAAGCATAACCAGTTGGCTGCAAAAAAAGCAAAAGACTTGGTTTATGTCCATTCCAACTTGTGTCTTCTATCACATAAGCAAGATGAGTACAAGGAATGTTCAATGAAGCATTGGGACATAGCCCCTAAGTGTGCCAACTTGGATGCATCTATTGTAGAGCTTGCTAGAGTCACTATAGATGAGATGATGAGACTCTTACACATGATGCACCTAGTAGGAGTGGCAATGCATTTAATTGTGGTTCAAATGATGTTGAACCAAGTGATGACCTTGATCTAGATCCTTTTGATGATTAATAAAGATTGAAGACTTTAACAATTATACGAATTTTTTGGTGTATTTATTTCAATTTTTTAATTGTAATGATCTTCATTTGAATCGTGACTCTAGACATATCTGATATATGACATAATATTGAAATTTTGAACTATCAATAGGCATTTATCTTTATCACTACCTTTAATTAACGATTCAATGATGATTGATGAACTATCATACTATCAAATGTATTTACAATTTTGTATATTTTTAATTTTTTTGCATATATATTAATATATGTATTATACAATTGTACCCAAACATATTGTACCCAAGGAAAAAAAATTGTCGTACCAGCATACCCATATTTCGTACCCGTACCAGAACCGGCAATTTAGTTCAAACTTCAAGTTCAATATGAAAATAATAATATCAAGTTCAACAATCAATTTTTAGTGTCATGGATTTTCTTAATGATCGTCATCATTGACATTAGATGATATAGGAACATTTGAAGAACCACAAGCAATGAACTACCACTCACACTAAAAGTGTGCTTGCTTCCGAACTCCTTTAGTGCAACTGTTGGAATGTGGAAGCATCCAAGTCAATTTGGTCTGGCTCCATCTCCCACAACTTTACAAGGGTCAAGGGCTAGTGCCCCCAATAGAGTCAAGGAGCAGCACCCCTCACAAAGTCCAAGGGCAGCACCTAAGGCGTGTTCCTTGTCACAATATAGGGTGAGGTCAAGGGATAGAACCCCCACCACCCCCACCACTAGGCCCAAATGAAGACCTTCAACATCACACAGACCTTCATGGTGCATACCATTTTCATAATTTTTTAAAAGGCAAAGTCAAAGGTTGCTGCTGTATAATTTGTTTATGACTGTTGCTGAACATCATGGCTGAAGTAGATTTCTGCTGATAGCTTCACCATCGATTTTTATTTCATTCTGGGTATTTGCTCATGTTGTCTGACTGTGAAGGGCACCTAGATTGGAGAAGTTTCAAATTTTATTTTGAACTGAGGAATTTTTTTAGCAAGAGGTCGACCTCCTTGGAAGGGTCGCCCCTCTTGTTGTTGCCTTGGAATTTGTGCCTTTTGTATTCCTCTATTTCCGACTCGATTCTCTTATGGAGTTTGGATGCCTTGCTCTTAGCTATTGTTTGGCTGTGGTTTGAGGGCATTCCGAGCTGTTTCAGAGAAGATACGTCCATTTCAATGAGTTTTAATATTGCTGGTCTGATTTTTTGTTTATGCTGTTTCTGATCAGACTTAGTATTTTTCAAGTATACTGTTGTTCCGAGCTGTTTCAGAGAAGATACGTCCATTTCAATGAGTTTTAATGTTGCTGGTCTGATTTTTTGTTTATGCTGTTTCTGATCAGACTTAGTATTTTTCAAGTATACTGTTGTTCCGAGCTCAATTTCCATATCTTTCTCATATTGCATTAGTTAGATGTTTATACTCTAACTCCTTGTGGTTATAGTTGAAAATCTCTTGACGTTTGCAGCTGAAACTCATTATTTGTAAAGCTAGTTAGTAGTACTAACAGCTGTTTTTATTATTGCTGCAAATTATATGTTTGTATACACTCCCATTGAAGAAGTAGTTGAGTTAAATAATCTTACTTTCATTATTGTAATTTCCCCCCATGAAATAAGTGGTAGAGTGGAAAATATTCCCCCCGCTGAATAAGTGGCAGTGCGGAATTACATGGTCAGTTATCCGCTTATTTGTATTTACTTTCATTCATGGTCGGCCAACCGCCTACAATTGCTTTGTAATTCTTTCTAGTTGCTAACGATTCCTGAAACTATATGCTATCACCTCGCCCACATTGAGATCTTCATGAACATTCTTGGTGAGGGTTATTTTACAAGCTGGTTTACATTTGGATCTAACGCTAATCAGTGGTCTTGTGCTGGTTTTATTGTGATAAAACTCAAAAAAAAAAATTAAGGGGAATATTACAGCGTCTCCCTCATTCATTTCATAAACATGACTTGTGTGGATTTGGGAGATAATTACATAAGGAATCCAATATTTTCATTTAATTTTCACCATTTCTTAATATTTGCTTAATCTTCTCTCTGAAAATTTATGTTCTATTCTACAGAAACTGATAGGATTATATCATCTTTACAGTGCCATCTGTTTGTAGAACATAAAGAAAATTTAGGCAAAGAATCATATAAATAGACTGCTAGTTCCAATTTGAGAGGAAAGGGAAAAAGGAGTATTGTATTTATAACATCCACACCCACAAAACATAAGTTGAATTGAGGACAACCAAACTTAGTTATACATCTATGCACGAACATGTCAAATACAACAACGTATAATTCTATCAAAACAAAAAATTTAAACATTGTAATAAGAAAAGTTGAATAAAGAATAGTTTGTAGTTCATTGTTTCTTTGCCATGTTTGATGGAACTATTTTTTCCTGGCATCAAATCATATAAGTGCAAATTTTAGTGTAGCCTTGCATACAAGTCACTTAAAACATTTTAACTGCAAACTGTACTCAAGAGACTAGCAGGATCAAGTATTGACTGTGAAAGAAAGAAAGAGCCTTAATTTTACCTGTATAGTTCAACCCTATTTGCTCCAAATCGAAGCTCATCAGTTGTAGCACCACCCATGCCAATGCCGGTAGTTTCATATCCACATCTAGAACATGGGGGTTGATTGACCCATCTGAAGAATTAGCACAGAAGAGATTAAGATAATAGAATTGTGAAACTTTTCTGCGTGAGACAAATCATCAGCATAAAGTCTAAATTAATACTGCATTTTCTTTACCAGCAATATTCCAAAAGTTCATGTAAGGACATGTAATCTAAAGCTAGCAAAGAACTCACATTTCCAAGTGTCTCAATCAAAAAATTACATATAGAATACAGATTTCAAAGACTGTGGACATACTGCATATATATGGTGCAAGAAATAAGAATAGGAGTAGAGCATCAGCCTCTAGATTTGTGTCAAAATGCTATCATGGTATTTGACTGACTATCAAAAGTGGGAAGATGAATTCAAAAACCATACCAAACAAAATAAGCACAAAATACTTCTTAAGAGTTGTGAGGTTGGATGGAGTTCCTACATGCAGTGTTTCCAGTATGAATCTACAATTTCTCTAAGCTATTTATGAGAATGTATTTAAAGGTTACAGATGCATCTAAAATTTGGCACAGCTATCACCTCTTTGAAAATGGGTAAATTGAACAGAGCAGCCAACTACTTAAGGATATACTTTGAATGTACTATTATTAAGAATCCAAGAAACCACTGCTTCCTCCAAGTTTCAAATAACTCAAATCCAAATCATACATCAAATCCTCACATCCTGTCATTTGTATTAAATGAGGCAAGTACCATACCATACACTTGCACGCTAAGATATTAGACTTGGGTTGCAAGCCCCTTAACTATGGTCATGTGCTCTGTCCACAGAATAAATTAATCTTTTGCTTTTTTGTACACCATGGAAAAAACTCCATTTAGTTCACCCATTCATTCCTACAACATCAGCTCCACTACAAAGCTGACGATAAAAGACAAAACTAGTATATCTATAAAAATCTGTTTCTTACACTGCCAATACATTGTCCTATCACCAAAGACACACAAATGGAAAGTATGAGCCTCTTTTTCTGTTCAATTCATGTTTACAAATCCCACTGAAATCTCTTCCTCAAGTTCCAAGCAGCTGGACCTCTGTTTACAGTTGTTACATATCCTAGCATAGCATCAGAATTTTATTACAAAGTGGCATGATGCAGTATGCTAGGCATCTCCTCCATAGCTTTAATCAATCCCATTAAATGCAGTTTGGGGATCAAGGATCTGATGAAGTCAGGAAAATTTAGGTGACTTCAAGTTCAAATTTATTTCTTCATTTCTCACACCGCTGTCAACAAATCATGGATAATCTCAAGAACACAGATACTATGTAAGCTGCATTAAATGTTTCATGGGCACCAGTTAATGCCAAGGAGGAGGATATCTTAATTTAAAAATATACCACGGCAATTCAACTCAGACAAAAGAGGTCAATCCAATCTTTATCACACATATCAGATCATTCAAGGAAGACCTTTCAAAAGAGAATGTTTAAAGCATAAATTCCTTCCTTTTTCTGACAGTAACTCAGAGATTAAATTATACTGGTCCATATGTAATTCCTACTACAGTATCTAGACTCTCCAAGTGCCAAGCCAAGCCAGGTCACCCAAGACCTGCAAATTGGCTACAAGCCTTGCCGAGTTTCTACCAAACTCACCAGTCCAAACCCTAAAAAGCAAAAACAAACACATTTAAATGAAATAGACATCACTTTTAAGTTTTAACCATAAACGAAGACAAAAGGAGACCATTGAGAGCAAAAAAGAAGACATTGAGAGCAAAAAAGAAGACATCGTAGCAAAACACAGCCAACAGATTAGGGAAGCAACCAGTGATTAAAGTGTGCATGTGCTGATTTATAGCAGTCAATATTGCATTTAAAGGAGCTGACAGTGCATTTGGAGCAGCCCAAAGTCCATTTTGAGCATCAAACTTGAACAGGTATGTCTTTCTTTGAATATATTCTTTTTCTCTTCTTTTTTCCATTTGGCATTCCATTCTACATTTGTTTTTTCTCTTTCCATTATCAATTCATGGAACAAGAAACAAAAGGAGGGAAGAATCAAGAGAACTTTTTCTCTTTTTCTTTCCTTTTTCTTTTTTCTATTTCCATTTGACATTCCATTCTACATTCGTTTTTGCTCTTTCCGTTTTGAATTCATGTAATAAGAAACAAAAAGAAGGGAAAATGAAGAGAAATTTTTCTCTTTAATTTTTTCCTTTTCTCCTTGTTCTATAATCCCCTTTTTTTAACTTTCACTTTTCATCTACTATTAGAAATTTAGAATATTAATTTAATATTATAATAAAGTGTATGTGTACTCTTGTTTATAATAAGTAGTTGTAGTTAGTTATTGCAACTACCTTCTTTTTCTTCCCTCAAAAAACAAACTACAACTAGGTCATTACAAAGAAGTGTACATGTACACTTTATTATAATATTAAACTAATATTCTAATATCTACAAGTACAAATGTTAAATAAATTTTCCCCTTTTTTTGCAACTTGCTTGCAATTTACAAATCGTTATAATTGTGGCGCCAATTAGGAAGGATTTGTGGTGGAAACATGCTACTAAAGGGCTAAGAAAAGGGAGTTGGTTTCCAATTGTTAAAAAATGAAAATTAGTAGGGGAAGCATTTAACACCTCAAGTTTCACTTTCCTTATGTATTTGATCAAGATGCTTCTTTGGGCACACAAGTGCAACCTGAACTTATTTGTGAATCCAAAATCAAAGTGATTTGAAAAATAAAGGACCTTAAAAATGTTAGTTTTTATGATCAGATATAAAAGCAGAAATTTAATTCAAAATCAGACACAATAACACTGCATATACCCTGGGAAAACCCTCCTCTTGAGGGAGAAAAACCCAGCAACAATATATCACTTATATATTGAATGATAAACAATAGTCTCCTTTACAATGAGGCCAAGTAATGACACCATAATCTGATGCTAACACAGAAATAATATGATGCCTTTGCTGATGATAAACTCAGCCTTCTACAATGCTTCAATCTGAACTTGAAGTATTCGTACTTATCTAGAACTTGAACTATGATGGATATGAATGAATGATTTACAATGAAGTAGCATCGAACATATATACAAGAGAGGAGGGGACACATCTCTCCAAGTCTTCATGTCGGCCATCACCAAAAATCGCGTCTCTAAGATACATGAAGTCGAACTCAACAAATCGTACCTCTTCAAGAATTCGCGCCTTCATCATGTCGGCCTTATAAACAATAATTAAATATTAATTAATGTGCAATAATGAAGCACCTCTTCATCAACCGTTGTCTTGCAATTTAAATAGCCGTTAGGCTATCATTTAAATTGTTCTTTATCGCATGATCTGGGCTAGAAGTAGAAGCCCGATGCTGCCTCCAACATCAACACTCCCTCTCAGCTAGGGAGGATACTTCCAGCTGCATAAGACATATCACCTCACCGTGATGTCAACCACAATGGCTACTCACATATGTGGAAAAAGAAACATATCACCTCATCATGATATCAACCATCATGGCTACTCCCATGTATGGTAAATGTGCACAAGTGCCCATCACAGAATCACTCAACGTGATGTCGTCACCTCGCCGTGGCGTTCACCATAGCTACTCCCAGAGGGTGAAAAGCACAAATACAAGAAAATCATCACGGACTCTCTCACGTGATGTTGTCATGGAGTCACAAACATGACATCCACCATGGCTACTCCCAGAGGGTGGAAACAAGGGCTTTATCCTCAAGTCTCTCTCACAAAGAGAAATGCATTAAACAAGGGCTTGCACCTCAAATCTCTCTCACACAAAGAAATGCATTAAAGCAAATCACAGAAGATCATTGAAGCTGAGTCTCCCTCTTAGCTAGGGCTTCATTCTCCACAATTCCAAGCTTGTCTCGAAAGTACACAAACTTTACTTTGGCAAGAGGCTTGGTGAGAATGTCTGTCATCTGCTCATCAGTGCTAATGTACTTCAACTGAATTGCTTTCCTCAATACCATATCTCTGATATAGTGGTATTTGATCTCAACATGTTTAGTACTGTCATGAAACACTAGGTTGACAAAAAGCTTCACACAGCTTTGATTATCACAATGAATCACAGTCCGCTCCAATGATTGTCCAAACAATCCTGCAAGGAGCTTCCGAAGCCACACTGCTTCTCGAGCTGCCACACAAGCTGCAATATACTCGGCCTCTGCGGTGCTCAGTGCCATTGAATACTGGTTCCTGCTACACCAGGAGATCATCGCAGACTCCAAACTGAAACAACATCCAGAGGTGCTCTTCCAATCAATGACACACCCTGCCCAATCAAAATCAATATATCCATGTAGCTTCAAGTCCACACCAGAAGAATATCTCAAGCCATACCCAATTGTGCCACACAAGTATCTCAGGATATGCTTCGTTGCAACTAAATGTATTTGCCTAGGTTCACACATGAACTAACTAAGTGCACTCACTACATAGCAAATATCTGGTCTAGTATTGACTAGATACATCAATGATCCAATCAACTATCTATACATAGTAGGATCCACCAGATCTGAACTAGCTGCAGCCTCCTTAAGCTTCTGAAAATTGGTTTCCATAGGTGTAGACATGGATTTGCAATCCATCATACCAAATCTCTTCAAGATGTCTATGTATACTTGTCTTGACTTAGAATGAACTCATCTAGCTTCTGCCATACTTCAAAGCCAGGAAAGTAGTGCATGAGACCAAGATCCTTCATTTCAAATTCAAAAGCTAGCTCCTTGCATTTGATAATGAGGTGATCTTCTCCAGTAAGAATTAGATCATCAAGATAGAGAACCAAGATCAATGCTTCACCATCAATTACCTTGAAGTAAAGGTTTGAATCAGCATCATTCTTGGAGAAGCCCAAACTCATTAGGTATCGGTCAATTCTTTTGTACCAAGCACGAGGAGCCTACTTAAGGCCATACAAAGCCTCCTTCAGCCTACAAACATGAGACTCCTTCCCATGAACCTCAAAGCCATCAGGTTCCTCAATATATACCTCTTCCTCGATTACACCATTTAGAAATGTTGTCTTCACGTCCATCTGGTGTATCTTCCATCCCTTAGATGCTGCAATAGCAATGATGGTCCTGACAGATGTATAATGAGCAACTGGAGCAAAGGTTTCCTCATAGTCTACTCCCTCTTTCTAAGAGAATCCTCTAGCCACGAACCTAGCCTTATACTTCTCGATGCTCCCATCAGCCACATGCTTGATCTTGAAGAACCACTTAGAAAAAACAACATATTTTCCTTCAAGTCTAGGTACTGTTGTGACCTTTTCACACATCGCTCCATTGCAAATGGGGACCCCCTAATTTTTGCTTCGTTCGGGTCTTTTGGCTCGATTTTGGTTGGTTTTTCCCGCTGTCTATCTCTTTGCTGCTTGTCTTTTCGGAGATGTGCCCGTCTCAATTGAAGTTTTGGCCAAGTCTGTAGAATTAGGGTTTGCGTTTTTCATGTCAATTTGAGGTCAATTTGAGTTCGTTAATTGCATTCTGACTACTACATCATGATTAAGACACTTCAAACTACTTACCTACAAATTTTGAGCTGAAACAGACAATTTGCTATTTTTAGCAGTCCAGGCTTCAAGAGCCAATTTTAGGGTTTGCATGTTGGAGTTTTCAATGCATGTCTGGAGAATATTTCTAGGTTTTCCGAGACCTACGCAATGGTATAACATGCAAGATGATATGATAATTTTCAGCAGTCTTCACTTCGCAGGCTATTTTTGGGGTTTGCATGTGAAGTTTTTCGATGCATGTCTGGATATTCTTTGTGGGCTTTTCAGGAGCTTCGCAGTGATGTAACATGCAGACCAGGATCAAGATCTTTTTGCAGAGTTATCTTTAGAGGCTATTTTTAGGGTTTGCATGCAAGAATTTTCGGTGCATGTCAGGTTATTCCTTATGGGTTTTTCAAGAGCTTCGCAACGAGGTAACATGCAAGCAGAGTTGATCACTTTTCAAGGACGTGCTATTTTTAGCCAGTGCTCGCATGTTGATCATTTTTCTAGGTTTTTCTGGGTTTTTTGAGATCTCTCAGGTAGTGTGACATGCAAACTCATCCAATAGCCAATTGGTCACTTTTTCAAACACTTACTATTTTTAGTAGGATCACTCTGGCAGCTGCCCAGCACTTCAGCATCACAAACTGACCGACATGCAACAGAAACGAGGTCAAACGGAGAATGTTTAAGCAACATGCAAGTCAAATTAGGGTTTCCAGCTTTGGGACTCAAAATGAGGGGTCAAATGCCTGAATCTCCGAAAACCGATGTATCCCATTGCGATTGGTATCTTTCAAGCTATCCACTGGTAAAATTTGAAGGCAATCTGAGCACTTGCTATTTATAGTAAGTCACTTCTGAAACAGGTTATAAATAGCAAGTCAGCAGCAAACGCTAGTGTGAACAGGCAAGTTAACCCATGAGGATTACGTCATTCAGATTTCAAGTTGAACAGAGTTGTGGAAGTCTCGAAATCAGGCAGTTACTATAAATAGTAAAACACCTCCAGAAACATGCTATAAGTAGCAAGTCAGCACAAGATGGCAATGTGAACAAATCAACTAGATTGTGAGGATTCTGTGGCGCGAATTCCAAATCAATCCAAGCTTCAGAAGAGTGAAAGCCAAAAACTTACTAAATATAGCAAACCAGGGCAAGCAAGCTTAAAAAATGTCTAAGTCTGAACAAATTCCTTGACCCCTTGAATGCGCCCATGTCATCTTGCTTTGAAGGACGTTGAAAAAGTTGTTAAGTGTTGTAAATTTCTCCTTGGGGTCCTAAATGCGCCCAGCTTGCTAGACTATTGGAGAAAGATGGATGAGAATAAGTTTTTAGACGTGGTTAATTCCTCTTAGACATGCAAAATGCGCCCATGTTCAAGATGATTCTAGGGAATATGTTAAGTATTGTTGAAATTCCTCCTTGATGCATCAAATGCGCCCAAATTTATTGAAGGTGGTGGCTTTTAAAATATATGCTAAGTGTTAGGAATTCTTCCTCACACCCTCAAATGCGCCATGACTGGAGATGAATGGGAGGAAAATATCTAAGGCAAAAAAAAAAATTGAAAATCCTTCTAGACCCCTCATATGCACCCATGCTGGAGATGATAAAAAATTTCTAAATATTTAAATTCCACCTTCCCTAGAGGAAAATATGCCTAAGCCTGAGAGGGGATGATAAAATTTGCTAAGGCATGGATAAATTTGCTAAGTGGGAGTCAAAATGTGCCAGCTTCATTAGGTTGATGAAAATTGTCAAGGCAAAGCAAGAAAATACGCCCAGAGATGAAGAATGAAGATAAATTTGATGGCAAAATATTTTTCTAAGGTTAAAATTCAAAAATTAAATGAACCCCTTCGTTCGTAGACCCATGAATTTGATGCTTTCTGAAGGGAATTTTCTTCTGGGTACTGGAAATCTTCGACAAGGAATGGCTTTTGAAATTCTTCAAGCCCTGCCGGAGATAAGATGGAGATTTTACTCGGGCGCCTGGTTGATGAAATTTTCTAGAGGAAATAAATTATTTCTAAGGCAGATCGGTCGGAAATTTGGCTAAGGAAAACAGGAGATAAAATTTCCCAAGGCTCAGGTTGGATAAAAGTTTCTGAGGCACAACTTCAAGGTACACAAGAAGCAAAGTACGCCCAAGGAGTATAAGATGGGGGAAATTCTCTAAGGAATGAAAATGGAAGCTCAAGTCTCCAGGCGCGCCCTCAAGATGGATGAAAGTTTCTAAGGCATCAAAAATGAGCATCGAAGACGATACATAGTCAAAGTACGCCTATGATAAAAAAGTATGAAGAAAGCAAAGCTTGCTAGAGAAAAGTGTTGAACTCTATCGGATTCGGGGATTGCTCAGACCTTGGAGATCAAAACATGGATATCAGGTAAGTAAAGAGAATTTATATTATATGGTGTTCTGATGCTTTTCTTTGTTTTGCAGGATCAATGTCGGGACCAAGGTGGGAGGACTTGAAGTGATGGAGCAAATACTCCTGAACAATATTACAACCTCAAAAGAAGAAAAGTTGGATGTTGGAAGAAATCCTTGAAGACCTCGTATACACTCAATTCAAAGAGGTAGATGGCGAGGAAGAAATGCTCAAGTCCAAGATAAGAAAATCCTTCAGGATCAGGGGTGGAGAAATAATCATCCTCATGCAGTTCAGAGTTAGAGAATGTCAGTTGAGAAGAAAATCATCATTGAGCGGGAGAAAGAAGTTGCCGCCTTGAAGTCAGATTGAGAATGTACTTGCCATTCCAATCCAAGAAGCGGAAGTCATGATGATCAGACTCATCCAATTTGCAGTCAAAAAGAACAAGAACAATGCGAACACATCTATGGACAAGAATCTTCTAGAAGGATGGTGGACATTAATTGCTAATTTATTCCCCACTCTTCTTGGTGGCGGCTTTTAGGGTTAGGGTTTTATGTGGCTCAATCTAAGCCCTTCATTGTAATTCAATCTAAGTCGTCCATTGGACTGGGCCAACTATAAAAGGGGCATCCCCCCTCATTTGTATGAGATTAGAGATCAGAGAATAGAGCAGAGAGATTGATAGTATAGCCTAGCATAGTTTGTTAGCATAGCATAGTTTGAAGGAGAAGGAAAGTTTTCCCTTGAGAACTTTGTAAGAGATTGTTGTGAAAATTATCATAATAAAAAGAGCTTTCATTGATGGTGAATTCGTCTTTTGTTATGAGCAGCTAGCAAGATTTTTTTGCCCTTCTACTTCAAGTAGGACTTAAAGTAGAGTAATTTTCATTTTCATGCAAGTAGTTAGTTGTGGATTGTGGTGTTTGATTAAAGCAACTTCGTCTAATCCATACCACTAGCAAGGTTACTGATGGTAAGTTTGCCTTGTGTGGTCAACTGGAATACTTTTCAAACTTAACTTCAATTACGATTCATGTGTTTGTATGCATCGTCTTGATGGTATTTGCATGTTGAGTTGTAATCTGAATACCTTTCGCTGCTCCCTTGAAGATTGCACCGACCTTGTTGAAGCTGTCCCACGCGAGGCAAGGCAAAGTCCGGTTGAAGTCTACTGAAGTCAAGCCCCGCACATCCTACACTTAGACTAGGACATAAATCTTCTAAACCCTGCACTCATTTAATTTCTGCACATTTCTGGTTAGTATAGGAAACACGTACCTCATTGCGAAATCATCCACAACGCACAAAAATCCCCTTTCATCATTAATCTACTATCAGTTGCAAACTTATGAATAATTGTGTAAGTCCCCTCGTGGAAACAACATATCACAACGAACCAACTGAGTGTATTCCATTGCATTGAAGGAACCTTGGAGTTGAACATACGATCTCTCTAGCAATCTTAGCGTACGGAATACTTTGATCAAGAGAGAATGGAGTAGCCGTTGGATACTTTATTCTACTGTTTGGTGTTGGTCACAAAAATCACATCAACAGGTACGATGTCCCAAAGATCATTCTTGAGGATGGATTGATACTCCTCAATCATAGCATCTTTCCATACTTGCTGACTAGTAGCTTCCTCAACACTAGAAGGCTCAAACTCAATGATTTGACTCATCAATGCAACATAGCTTGAAAACTTGTGAGGTCTCTTGCTTTCTCTGAATGTTCCTCTCAGGGCTGCAAACCTTTTTGCCTCCTGCATTGTTTGCCTAGCCCAAAGAGGTCTCTTTAGACCAATCACAATGTCTGTAGGCCCATCGGTAGGTTCCAAAGGCTCAACTAGATCATCATCTTTTTTAGGATCAGTAGCCTCCCTCTGAATCTCAGGAGTATGGTCAACTTCCATATCCTGAGGAGACTCTCGGTCTTCATTGTCTATCTCCATGTGGATGCCCTTAGACCTCTTGAATGCAACATCTTCTTCAAATGTAACATCCCTGCTGATCTCAATCAATTTCTGACCTGGAATGTACACTCTGTAGGCTTTTGAAGATTCACTGTAGCCCACAAATATTCCCTTCTTGCCAGACGGTTCCAGCTTTGTCCTTTTGTCTTTAGGTACATGAACATACACTGGACAACCAAAGATCCTCAAATGACTTACTTCCGGCTTCACCCCTGTGAATGCTTCTTCGGGAGTCATGTTCTCCAAAATGCGGTGAGGGCTTCTATTCTGAACATAAACAGCTGTCTTAGATGCTTCAGCCCAAAGGAAGGTTTGCAAATCTTGGTCATGAATCATGGTTTTGGCTGCTTCTACAATAGATCTATTCTTCCTTTCTGCAACACTGTTCTGTTCAGGATTGTAAGGGACACAGAACTCCCTCTTAATCCCTGCTTCAATTCAAAAGTTACGGAAGCTTCCAGAGATGTACTCTCCTCCGTTGTCGAATCTCAGAACTTTGATCCTCTTCCTAGATAAGTTCTCTACCTAACCTTTAAACTCTTTGAACCTCACAAGTACTTCCTCAGATTCTTTAGATTTCAAGAAATAAATCCAAGTCTTTCTAGAGTAGTCATCAATAAAAATAATGTAATACAAGAAACCACTCAAAGAAGCAACAGACATTGGACCACACAAATCAGAATGAATAAGATCTAGAATACATTTGGATCTACTTTCACTACTATGAAATGAACCTTTACTATTCTTACCCAATGCGCAACCTCTGCAAGTGCCTTCATGCTCCTGGTTGAATTTAGGAAGGCTTGTGACCATCTTCTCCATGGTTGGTAGTGCTCAAAATTGAAGGTGAGCAAGTCTTCTATGCCAAAGTTCACATGAACTTGAAGAATCATGCAACAAAGTATCAAGTGGATGAGTGCAAAGTCTATAGAGACACTCATGTCGAACTCCAATCACCCTGTTGGCGTAACAACTAACGCCTCTGGAGTGCAAGTTGGTATGGTCAGCTATGCACACTACGCAATGAGTGCTCTTCATATTAGGAGGCGAAGCTCCCTCATTGTGCTTGAAAAAGTGCTTGAAAAGAAAAGTAAACTAAACTATATCCTATCTTTTTGTCTCAGCTGTAAGAGGCACAAGGTTTAAGAAAAACTCTATGTTGCAGCTAAGTATTTTCTGGTTTCGCAAGACTTAACTACAACACTCAAAACTAAGTAACTTAACTATCCAATCCCCTCAAGAATTCAGAGCATGAGGAAACAAAGCGGGAATGATTATCTGACGATAAGCCGGGTGCAAACTCACAACGTGAAGGCAAGGTGGCACAACTATCTGCTTGTCTGAATAGGCTTATTGGAAACGACAACATATGATAAACTAAGTACAGATTCTCAACTTGAAGGCAAGGTGGCACAACTATCAGCTCAATCTGAATAAGTTTATTATTCACACACATCACACGATAACCAAGTACAGATTCTCAACTTGAAGGCAAGGTGGCACATCTATCAACTCAATCTGAACGAGTTTATTGAACACAAAACATGAAGGATAGCCAACTAGGACAATAAATTGCATAATGACACGCGATACAATCTACGATCAAACTAGCCACTATATCTAACTAAAGCAAGAATTCACCATCATAATTGCATGAAACCCAAGTGGCATAACAATTCATCACAATAGTAAATACTCATGAACAGATACAGAACGAGCAATATTACAGGCAAGGTAGGCATAGCATATATTTCTCTCTCATGCAAAAGTTCGTGAACAGATACAAAATAGCAATACTACAGGCAAGGTGGGCACAGCATGTATGCTATCACGCAAAAGTTATGTACAAATGAGTAAAAGCTCTTATTTATAGACATCAAAAGGTGTAGGGAACCCTAAAATCACCTTGAGTCAACTACAGTCTTGCAATGCATGCAAGATTTATTGTTAAACCTTAATAAAGCAAACTATACAGTTAACTGGAAAGCTACCATCAATTAACCGGTACAATTAATCTAAAAATGGACAATGTGCAAGCATGCACGTCCTTATTGAAAGCAAGTTAACTGGAATACTACCATCAGTTAACGTAAACCCTAAATACAAGTCCAAGTGAATAAAGCTAATCCCAGAATAGATATGCATGAGATGTGACAGCGAGTTAACTTGAAAAGATAACGCCAAGTTCAACTCCTGTGTTTAATGTATATTCTCAGAGGTGGGAACTAAAGTTTATTGGCTGTGATCTCGAGCAACCAATCCCTCAACGAGATTGTTAACTGCATCAGCATCTAAAGGTTGTCACAATTCACTGCTTGTCAGCAACTTGAGCAATCTTGGCAATCTTTGCACACTCAAACTAACATTTCACTGACTGGTAACTTTGGCGGCTCCGTAACTGAAGTGATGGCCATTATCTCTTTTGCAGCTTGATGTCTCTGACACTTCTCCTTAATGAAAGAGTGTTGCATGACGAAACTGCGAAGTTTGACTGCGCACACTCTGGTTGTGAGAAATGCAAACGAACTTGCTGCACATGCAAAATTCCAACGGTATCAACCCTCTAAACCGGCTTTGGAAGACAATAGGCTATACGAGGAATGCAACCATACGGACTTGAGTGACCACGCCTGTCAACCCTTTGAATGCACTTGATACAAATCAGCCTCAACTTTTCTGATGAAGTCATGAATTAAGACCGATTTGGTCTTGAATTCAGTCTGTGTGAACTGCACTCTGAAAAACTCGCCTGTTGACTGTGAACACAGCTATATTCTGACAACTTTTCTGGAAAGCTAAAAATAGCCTATTGAAGAGCAATTTTCATGGAAAAATCTGAGATATGGGTTTTGTCCAAAAAAAGATTCTAAGACAACCCAGAACATCAAAAATGTGAAAATTTGACTTCTACTCGACCATGCAAGGAATTTTCAGTTGAGAAAATTAGAGCCTCGAGAGCTGATGCTCTGGAGTAAATTTTCTTGAAAAATTTTGGCACATGGGTTTTACTTTGGAAGCTATTTTGAATCGACCCAGAAGATTTGTTTTGTCAAAAACCGCCAGTTCTCCAAACACGTGAGAATTTAAGACAAGAAAATGGAAGAATTTGAGAAGAAAGATGTTTTTTGATGTTATCTTCTACCAAAATCGCCACTCTACCTTGAAATTTGTTGATAAATCTGACTTGTACCTGCAAAGAAAGTGTCTTGATGTCTTCGTCAATGATTGTTGATGAGAAATTTTCCCAACTCTGAAGGAAATTCGCCTTTGCTCTGAAGAATTACGAATTTGCTCAAGCTGTGTGAAGGAAATATGACGCCATGCTTGAATAAATAGAGCAAAATCACACCATAAAAGCATGACTGCAAGAATAGAACCCAGACTTAGAAAAGAATTGTTTTGATTGGACCCCCTCCAGTTTGAACTGAGACTAACCTCGGAGTCCGGATTATAAAATAATAATAAAATATTCACTTTGCTTTACATGCATTTTTGAAATCCCAACATCAAAAGGCACCAATTTGAGAAAATCAGCATTTAATGCCTTGACATACAAAATAAATATTTAATATTATTTAATTCAGTTGACAAACCACGTAAAGCACTTGGATGAATTCGGCAACCTTCACTGATTTCGAAAAGTCCTCATTTGACCTCATAGGCGTCCATTTGCTCAAGATATGACGTTATTTACTAACTCCCTACTTTGTAGCTAACTGCAAAGTTACAACTGACCATATTCAACACTGATTTTCGACTGACCGGGTGAGGCTGTGATCAGGCCGGAATATCCATCACGAAGCCTATAGAATAAGGATCAAATGTCTGTTGGGAGCTGTAACTGCTAAAACCAACATTTAACACCTCAAAGAATTAGGCGCCTTTGATTAAATTGATTTTCAGACATCAAACTTAGCCATTTCTCCATTCTGCCATCTAACGCTTCAAATGAATGCTGATGATGAATGATGAACCCTGCTGACTGGATGACAGGCTCACTGCATGACTAGAAGTATTCCGCATCCAACAAATATATGCAAGGCACCTGAAAGTTGCATTAAGGACCCCAAAAGCAAGGGCACCCCCGGCTTGTGAAGGCTCAAACACCATTTTGACAAAAGTACAACTCTCAACCAGATGCCCTACTTTGACCTTTGATATTGGGAGCTGGGGTGACCTGATTCGTGCACCGTCTGTCTCAACGCGTAGCTAGAAGGACCTACAAGAGATGTCTCTGGAGGTGACGAAGCAAGAAAACTACTTCTAAGACCTCAAAGAGAAAGGCGCCTTTCCTAAGATGGAATATACGACCAGACTTGGCCATTTTCTGAGTTGTCTTCATTTTTCAATATTCTGCAATAGACCTCGCACATACGAGCGTTTGCCAAATCCCGAAGGCTGACGGCTGGGCTCGTTGGATAGCTGGAATAATTGCGCACAAGTCTCGTGAAGACTATGAAAGCAAATAACACCATCTGACAGGCCTAAAGGCTGCACGCACCTGGCCTATAGAAGTACAGGGGAAAATACCACATTTCTCCACCCTATGATTTACGTGTCTGGTAGAATCTTTGCCACAATTACTCGGAATGTCGGATTGACTAGCTAACTGGTGCATTGCGAAGCTAGACTATATTAGCACAGATGTCAAGAAGACCGCATCTGCAAACTCAATCATCTCAGGGGTCATTTTGAGGGGCGCCCCTGAGCTACAGGGGCGCAATTTCACCATTTGAGAAATTTTTGTGATGTGAAGTCTCCTTGTAATCTCATCTTCTGATCTTGACTGTCGGAGCTCTGGGTCTCAAATGTCTGCATTCAGTAGCTCATCAGATAGCTAGACTAGTCATGAAAAGATTGAATGCATCAGCAATCAGGAATAACAGAATCTGAACCTCCATTAAAGAGGGTGCCCTGTTGATGTGTTTTTTGTGACCGCACCAACGCACAATAAAGTCGCCAACGACTACCCTATTCTCTCTTGATCAAAGTATCTAGCACGCTAAGATTGCGAGAGAGTTCGTGCGTTCAACTCCAAGGTTCCTTCAGTGCGAATAGTCTCAGTTGGCTCGATGTGATTTGCTGGTATTTCAAGGGGACTTACGGAATTGTTCAACGGCAGAGGAAGGGGTTTTCACAATTTGACAAATTTATCAATGAAGCACGGGTTTCCTATCCTAACTAGAAAGTACTAAATTTAAAGTGGTTGAAGGGTTTAGAGAGTCTAAATCTATTCTAAGTGCAGGATATGGAGCTCAACTTCAGCGAACTTCAACCAAACTTCGCTTTGCCTCGCCTCGGACAGCTTCCACGGAGTCAGTGCAATCTTCAGGGGAGATGACTAAAGGTGTTCAAACCACCACTTGACATGAAGATACCATCACAACGACGCATACCATCATTCAAACTGTGATTGAAGTTAGGCCCACAACGTTTCCAGTTGACCACACAAGGCGAACACACCATCAGTGAGCCCGCTAGTGGTATGGATAAGCAAAGCTTGCTTAGATCAAACACCACATTCCCCAGCTAACATCTACTTGCATAAAAAAATGAAATTACGCTACTTGAAGTAGAAGGGATGAAGAAACCTCGCTAGCTATCCATAACAAGGACGAATTTCACCATCAATGAAAAGATCTTTTATTATGAAAGTTTTACACAACAATTTCTTGCAAAAGTTTTCAAAGGAAAACTTTCCTTCTTCAACTACACTATTAATCTATACTAAGCTACTTCTAAGTTATCCCTCTACTCTATGTCTACTGTCTAACTTTGTGTCTAACTAATGAGGTACAAATGAGGGGGACTCCCCCTTTTATAGCTGGCCAAGTCCAACGGACGGCTCAGATTACAATCGGCTGGATGGCCCAGATTGTGCTACCTCAGCCTAAACAAGATTCACCCTAAAAACTACCACCAAGAGGAGTGGGATAATAAATGAACCATTAATGTCCATCATCCCTCTAGAAGATTCATGTTCATAGACGCGTTCGCACTGTTCTTGTTCTTGACTGCAGACTTGATCAAACAGCTTCAACTTCTGGCATGGCAGGCATGTTCTCAATTTGAAATTCCAAGACTACAACCTCATCCTTCTGCTTGATGATGATTTTCCTCTTTAATGTTGTTCTTCAACTTTGAAGTACTTGAGGACGACCTTCTTCTCCTCATCCTGAGCTTGAGTAGGTAGCTCTAACTCCACAAACTCTTTGGATGAACTTGGCGTGGACCTTAAAATTCTTTTCAACTTATCTGGAAAGAACGAGCTAATGCGATTCAGGATGTAGCTGTCTATCTGTGAGGTGCAGGAGCGGAAGCGAGTGGTTGTCTTTGGTTCAACAAATCTCTTTCAATGGCTACTTGAATTTCAATAGCTTTCTCTTCTTCTTGCAACACAAAGCTAGTTCGCATATACTCAGCGTAGCTCTCCTTTGTCCTCCAAGCGAGATTGTTAAAACCCGAGAGGATGTCTTCTTGATCGTCGTTGAACCCCAAATTTGGCTGTAACACTGGAAATATCTCTTTATGCAGTAGCACCATCTTGATTCATGATATTTTCTTCTCCAATGAATTTCTTTTTGATGAAAATCCCTTCTTTACTTGAGTGTGGTTGTTAACTGCAAGGAACCTTGGTAGCCCTCCTTCTAGCGCCAATTTTGTTGATGTGTTTTTCGTGACCGCACCAACGCAGAATAAAGTCGCCAACGACTACCCTATTCTCTCTTGATCAAAGTATCCAGCACGCTAAGATTGCGAGAGAGTTCGTGCGTTCAACTCCAAGGTTCCTTCAGTGCGAATAGTCTCAGTTGGCTCGATGTGATTTGCTAGTATTTCAAGGGGACTTACGGAATTGTTCAACGACAGAGGAAGGGGTTTTCACAATTCAACAGATTTATCAATGAAGCACGGGTTTCCTATTCTAACTAGAAAGTACTGAATTTAAAGTGGTTGCAGGGTTTAGAGAGTCTAAATCTATTCTAAGTGCAGGGTATGGAGCTCAACTTCAGCGAACTTCAACCAAACTTCACTTTGCCTCGCCTCGGACAGCTTCCACAGAGTCGGTGCAATCTTCAGGGGAAATGACTAAAGGTGTTCAAACCACCACTTGACATGAAGACACCATCACAACGACGCATACCATCATTCAAACTGTGATTGAAGTTAGGCCCACAACGTTTCCAGTTGACCACACAAGGCGAACACACCATCAGTGAGCCCGCTAGTGGTATGGATAAGCGAAGCTTGCTTAGATCAAACACCACATTCCACAGCTAACATCTACTTGCATAAAATGAAATTACGCTACTCTACGCTACTTGAAGTAGAAGGGATGAAGAAACCTCGCTAGCTATCCATAACAAAGACGAATTTCACCATCAATGAAAAGATCTTTTATTATGAAAGTTTTACACAACAATTTCTTGCAAAAGTTTTCAAAGGAAGACTTTCCTTCTTCAACTACACTATTAATCTATACTAAGCTACTTCTAAGTTATCCCTCTACTCTATGTCTACTGTCTAATTTAATGTCTCATGAAGGTACAAATGAGGGGGGATGCCCCCTTTATATAGCTGGCCAAGTCCAACGGACGACTCAAATTACAATCGGCCGGATGGCCCAGATTGTGCCACCTCAGCCCTAAACAAGATTCACCCTAAAAACCGCCACCAAGAGGAGTGGGGTAATAAATGAACCATTAATGTCCATCATCCCTCTAGAAGATTCTTGTTCATAGACGCGTTTGCACTGTTCTTGTTCTTGACTGCAGACTTGATCAAACAGCTTCAACTTCTGGCATGGCAGGCACGTTCTCAATTTGAAATTCCAAGACTACAACCTCATCCTTCTGGTTGATGATGATTTTCCTCTTTAATGTTGTTCTTCAACTTTGAAGTACTTGAGGACGACCTTCTTCTCCTCATCCTGAGCTTTGAAAACATTTCTTCTTTGTCACTTGAGCTGGGCACATACTAAGTCTCAACACTTGGCCATTTTCTCCAAGTATTCGTTTCATCTGCCCAATCATCACCGTTTAGTCTCGACGTTCCTCCTGCAAAACAAGCAAGGAGAAGAGCATCATAACACTTCATAATATAAATTTACTTTACTTACCTGATTTTCATGCTTTAACTTCCAAGGGTTCATCGTTTTTCTCTAGCCAACTTTGCTTTCTTCATGATTTTTCAACATCTGTAGGCTGGGGCATATGACACCCATGCATCATACTTCAATGCCTTAGGAAAATTTCATCTTCCTCAAGGGTGCATTTCTTTTTTTTTAAAATCATCTTTTGAAAGTGCCAGCTTCAATTGCATCTTCTTCACTTTTCCAGCTGAGGCGTTCACCCTAACATTTCATCCAACTCTAGCTCAAGAAGATTATTTCCATCCGGAACTTGATCAAAAATTATCTAGGCACCCAACTTCAAGTTCATCCACCAAGGTATTTTTATGTCAACAACACATTTTACTCCCTGCCTTAGAAAAAATTTCAAATTTTCTTTAGGAAATTTTCACCAACCTGGTGCCCATCAAAAATCCTCACCCCGAAGGCTTCGGCAAAGTGTGAAAGACTTTAAAATACATTCCTCATCGCAGACATCCAATACCCAGAAGAAAATTCCCTTCAAAAAGCGTCAAATTCATGTGTCTCCAAACA